>LPNX011005469.1:506522-614578 GCA_001517045.1 Pseudotsuga menziesii | reverse complement strand
GGGAAGGGGACGGTGGAGGAGGCAAAAGAGCGATCGAGTGAGGGGTGAGGGGTTGGGGAGTGATGCATTTGTTTTTTTGTTTTTTTCAAATACTTTTATTTTTATTTTTGTTTTTTATTTTTGAAGTTGTAATGTTTTTTAAAGTTTTTTTTTTATTTGTAATGTTTTTTCTGTTGGTTTTTAAAAAAGTTATTTGTTTTTTTTAATATGCTTTTTATTTGTTAATTAATAANTTTTTAAAAACATTATTGTATGTTTTTAAAAAATATTGGTTGTTTTAAGTGATTAAAAAAAACCATTGGTGTGTTGCTGGTAGCACCACTTTTTTATTTGGGGGTAAAAATAACCACTAAATGCAAAAACAAAAAGAACTATTTAGAGTTCTCGTCAGGTTGTATAATGTGGTATTAGCCAACTATGTGTGTATTCTTAATTATCACATATTTAATTATGTAATGATAGTTTTTTTTTACATAAATGGTTAACCCAAATCGTGGTAGATAACACACGTATACCTAGTTGTGATTTATTTAACGAGTGTATTCATGTATTATTTTTTATCACTAGGTTTAAATAATTTCAAAAAAATTATACAATATAATTTATTTATTTTTTGCATTTATAATTTTGGATATAAAAAACTAACCATTTACAACCACCACCAGTCTTGAAATAATATTTTTTTTGGAACATAAACTCTTTAAATATTATGAATCATTTTTAATTATAAGATAGGCATGTTGTCAATTCTGTTAGGACTATTTTTTTTTTGTAAGCTAGTATCTATGGAGTTTTAAACCGGTGACCTTACACAAGAAGTGCTTTAATGCTACACCTATTCACCATCTATTCTATGTTTTGTTGGCTTATTAAAGCTAATATTAACAACTATTATTTTCATAAATCTTTCCGTAAATTAATATGTAATATAATATCATATTTGTGAAATTAATAATAGAAACTATTCATGTTCATGAATGTCACTTTAGTTGAAAGAAATTTATTTTTGTGCAGTAATATTCTAGCATTATTTTCATTACTTAATATTAAAATATTTAATCAAACAATTTGATTTAAAAATTAATCAAATCTAATTTAAAATCGTTTTTATAATTTAATATGTATTATTTCAAACTCGTCATTATTTATGATATTAATATTAAAAGCTATAATCCCCCATAGAGTCCAACTATATGGGATATATGTTTTTTTGACATCAACGGTCCTCTATTCTAATTACATTAGTTGTATCTAACCCTGCAGAGGATAACCACTACCTTAAGAGGAAGACAAATCATGTTGTATATGAAATCACAAAATCCTATAAGATAATAAAAAAAAATTATGTAAGGACTTCATAGCCAAATGAACAATATGGTTCAAAGTTTTTAATAAAATTTTGAGCTATGATCTTTTTTCGTTAAACAAAAAAAGTCAAGAAATATTTTTTAAATCTATTAATTTATATTTAATATAAAAATTTAATTACTTTCATAATTAAACAAAAGATTTGCTCAAACAAATTGGTTTTAAAATTGATCAAATGAGCTAAAACCATTTCCATGATATAGTATACAATGTGTTATTACTATATAAAATTGGATGAATAACTATTATGTTAACCTTCCCCATGATATGACAGTATTGATGTGTCATATTGTCGGTTCATTTTGGAAAGGGGTTAGGGCTCAAACTGTGCTTCTGCCACCAAGAAGAAGGACATTGAGAGAAAGAAGAGTCAATTGCAGTGAAGTAAGAAACCAACAAGTGAGGTCATTTTGTTCAAGTTAGTTAGGAGATTGGTCAAGTGGACCATTTTGTAATGGCTTAGTAATCCTATAGATAGAATTAGAATTGTATGTGTAAAAGGGGAGATAGATAGATAAGACATATCGATGATTAGAGAAATGAATGTATATTCTGGTATGAGGCTAATTGACCAAAGGATGTTTTCTGTAGTTTGCAGTGTATTTCGGGTATTAATGATATGAAGACTATTTTGATGACATAATTCTGCTTGTAGTCTATGTTTCTATGAGATGCGACGCCTTTTGAAGATGGTTTGAAATTGTGTGAAATCTATAATGATACAAACTCTGTGTTTACATGTTTAAATCTGAATGGCGTGAAGCCTTGTAGAGGTTATTGGTCTACTATATGTCGATGTATTTGTTAATATAAATGAGAATCCGAATTATGATGATAACATGGTTTTGTCGATCTAAATTCAATTAAGTACGAATGTAACTCACAGTGCTAAGTAGATCTGATTAATGGTATGATTGAAACCATGGATTTCTGGGTGATGTTGCGGTAGAGTAATGAATAGTTTGAAAGTCTTCTTCCCTCTGCAAAAACTTGATTTCTGCATCCCTCCCTCAAACATCTCAGGTGAGACTGCACTTGCTTCGCATGTGTTGATGGATAGGGTGAAACCTGTTCGGGTCGATGTTTAGGGAGTTTGTGTCGATAGGTGTCGATAGATCTGCAAAGTGAACCCCTGTCGATAGGATTGTGTCAACGGTGCCTAAACCTACTCTATAGGTTGATAGCTCACCTTCATCTTCTAAGGATGCTTCTAATCCACCACATATCTCCTTTCACCTCCTTACCATATAACCCCCTCCTCCTCCTTCACTTATGCCACCAATAACACAAACTACTTCACCTTTTCCACCAAATGCATGGCTTGATGTTCAACCTACTCCTTCATAGTGATCCATTAGTGCATGTAACTTATTTATGACCTACTTATAAAATCTATTATTTCAACTCTATGGCATGGAAATTATCTATACCTAAGTCATCTCATTAGTTTCAACCATATTTCCTGGGTATGGAGAGGCCTTTCATTGGCATACAATCCAATATCTAGAAAATAGTATAAAACAAAAATTAGACAATTTAGTCAACTATATGTTGCATTAAATAAGATTAAAAAATATGAAAGTATATTCATCAAAAGTAATAGTACTGTAATATTGAGTCTAATGGATTGTCTTGATTAAATTTGATGTTCATGCATCTTCTTCAATGCTCTTTAGAAATGGATATTGCATAAGATCAAGGGTGTGATCAACCTCACTAGCTAATAGAGCCAAAATCTCTCAACTCACTAGATTACATGGGTACTCAATGTGGCCCGTCTTCAGACCCTCACATATGCATAAACACATCAATCATCAACCTTGGAGGGAGGTGGTTTAATTTCATCCAAGTGACCTAAAATCTTTAAAAAAAAAAATTAAGTAGCTTTAAATAAAAATGGAACACATGCTTTTACTTAAGCATGCTATGATCACAACCTAGAGCAATACATAGTTATCTTAAAATAATGTAAGATCAGATGATCAATCGAGGCCTACCTACATAGCACATGAGAGGACTAGTGTGATTCCCATAACAAGGACGGTGTGCTATTATAGTGAAATTACCACCAAACCTCCTTTGCTTCAAAAAAATGTAAACTTAATTAGCCATGAACCAACCTTCAAGGCCTATATACTATGATCTTAGTGATGAATCAACTACATGAATAAGTCCATGTTCTCCTTAACGGAACTAGACACACTACAAAGCTTGAGGCCATGATGCCTCAAAAAATATTAAAATTTGTGTTTTAATTAGACAAAAGAACAAACCCCTCTCCTTCTCATCTACCTCCCAGACTATGAATGTATATATTATATATCTTTAATTTGCATAAAAAATTTCAAAACACATACATCTATAAAATAAACAAGATATATAGAATTATCATCTGTAATATCAATTAAATTGGAACTTAAAATCTTTTGTATAAACAATGTGTAAAACATGCTATTATTCCCATTTTATGTAAATGCAATATTTCAGCACAATTTTATGAATGCATCAACCAAGACTCTAATACATTTATACACATACACCAATCGTGACAATCTTACATAAAATTTCACTCATTGACTATTCTAATAAATGTTATAGATATTATTAGAAATTGATGTCATATAACTATTAATGCACCATTTTTATATATGCACACTTTATTTGGAGTAAAATAATAACTACAATGGGAATCACATTTTTTATATACACATTTTATAAAAGAGGAATCACATTTTATTATATAAAAGTAAGTCATATTTTCATACAAAATAGACAACATAAATGTTCACTATAATGAAATGTTAATACATAATTGTTACATTGTCATACAATTTTAAAAATAAACATTCTAAAATATAAAACTTGTAACATTCATTTATATTGATCAACGTTCATCTCTAGAACTACTTTCAATGGTTTAGTTGCATGATTCATTTCTTCATTGATTATGGGGATATTGTTATTTTATGAGTTTGATTTTGTTCCTCTTCTTATATTTTTTCTAAAAACATAGAAATAAGTTGTAAGAACTACTTTCAATGGTTTAGTTGCATGATTCATTTCTTCATTGACTATGGGGATATTGTTATTTTATCAGTTTGATTTTGTTCCCCTTCTTATATTTTTTCTAAAAACATAGAAATAAGTTGTAATCAATATACTAAATTTATAGTATGATATGCATGGTTGGGAAAATGGTTCATAAAGAATACACATTATTTAGAAGCCATTATTGTTGGTTCTACTACATACTTTATCTTTTATGAATTTATGTCATCACAAAACATACATATATGTGTATGTTTTAATTAATTATAAAACAAGTAAAACAACATAGTTATAGATTGTTCAATTAACTCTTGATACATTAATACATACTAACAAATCATATTTAACCAAACCTTAATCAAATGTTAAAACAATACATATTTGTATAATTAATATATAGTAAAATATATACATATATATAATTATAAATTAATTAAATATAAACGTTACAACTGTTAGTAAAATGTTAAATATTTACAGATATAAAAGCAACCATTTTTATATATATTTTAATATACCTACTCTCATGATTCAACTATTATTTACTATTATTGTTTATTTGATAATGTCTTTGTATAGCTTTTGGAAAAAAAATAATCTTTAACACAATTTAAAAAAAAAATTCATATTTTTATTAAAATTAGTCAATAACAATAATTTGCATCTCCTAAAAAAACATATATTCTTAACACTTCACACTTTGATCAATTCAAAATTTTGTCTACTTACATTATTTATCTTCACAGCCAATGAATATATTTGCTTTGTACTTATCTTTATATGGCATGATTCACGCCACCAATTTTATTGTTAAACAATTTCCCAAAACATCATTCACAGTTTTAAGACGATAATGATTATTGAAGTCGTCGAAGGTTACCAACCATAGACTATTCCATGCCATTTATATGGTGCTATGTGCCAGATTTGGGGTCTGACACTACACGCTGGCTGTTGCTATTATTTTTATATACCTTAGCGTTGCTAACATAAATAGATATTAACTAAAACAAACCTTTGGTGGATTTATGCATGCTCTTTAGGTTTGGCTTATGCATGCTCTTTAGGTTTGGCATACATAATAAATTGGACGAAGCTTACATCATATGAATAATCTTCGGTGGGACAAGAGCTTTGTTTAGATGGTTGATCAATCTTCTACTACATAGAGGGGTATTAAGACAATATTTGTGTAAATTGTCTTAACTTAAGACAAAAGAAAAATTGTGTATTGTCTTAAATATTATCTTTAAGCGTGTCTGAAAATATTGTCTTAAATTATTGTTTTAAACTATTGTCTTAAATTTAAGACAATAGTTTAGACACCCGCTTAAAGACAATATTTAAGACATTACACAATTTATTTTGTCTTGAGTTGAGAATCTACAAAAATATTGTCTCAAATATTGTCATAATACCCCGTCTATGTAATAGTGATAGAATGCAAATATTCATGATAGGGCATGCTAGAATCAAACCACCAATCTTTTACATTTTATAATGCGGATGCTCTACCATTGAACTAGCACCCTACAACTTCATATACAAGAAGAATATTTGTATTTTTTAGTGTTTTTTAAAAGCAATGAGCACAAAAAGCATATTTCACTCATTCAATTGTAATTCTCGTTAACATTGCAATTATAATACTCATTCATCTTAAAATCAATAAAGACTTCAATATGTTCTATATAAGGATTGGGAGAAAAAAAGCAAGCTTGGTCAAGGCCACTCAAAATGGTCAATCATATTAACAAGATGACTTGACAATTATGTAAAAGACTTGACACAATAGAATCCATCTAGCATGAACAATATGCTACAAGAACATCATATGAATACTTGAAACAATAAGACAATGGGTACTTCAAGCAAACACTATGATGAGTGATACTAATACAAGATGCCAATAATTCGATTTGTTAGCAAATGGACACCCAATGATCATTCACCGAAATGCTAGGAAGGATAGACTTTATATGTTTTGGAGAAATTGCCCATTTTTTTGAGAAAACAAAGAAAAATAAGAGGGCGTAAGGATAAAACCACTATGTAATGAATGGGATTTTGTGTGCCAAAGGGTTTTGTCATTGTCTTTTATTGTTTGACCCACTAAATCGTGCAATTAAGGTAAATCAAATAATAAGGAAATAAAAACTCAGGTAATTCCAAAAAATAAACTAGATCCAGAGTCAATCATTTTCTAGATGAGGATCGTTCTAACTTCTTACCCAAACCCATTTGGCATCCCAGTTAAATAAATACACAATTAATATTTTCAAGATTGAGGGTCAACCAATTAATACAAACGACACCATGTCAACAACATTGCAGTACGGGAAGCCCTGAGGCGATGCAGTTCGTAGTAATTATTAATGGTCGACCTCATATATTTGTTGACTACGACCTCTAGTAATGCTCGTCACGAACACCCTAGCTTCAACGCACCTCACAGCGCTGAAGCTATCATGAAATTCAACGCACCTCACAGATCTATGCAAGCACTGGAAGAGTTTTTTTGGAAAAGCTTTATCTAAAATATTAATTCATTTTTCCTCCCAAAAAAATCATAACCAATTCTCTTTCCCTCTATAAAATCGAAAAAATCAATTTCCAATAAGAAAATAGTAATTAAAAAAAGTAAAATAGAAATTTATAGTCTTAAAGAAATCTTCTTAAACTTTCCTAAAATATGTTTGAGACAATTTCTAATTTAGTCTTAAAAATTGTCTATAAGAATTGTCTTAAACATTTTTAAAAGACATGTGAGACAATTTCTAATTTTATTTTAAAAAATTGTCTTAAATATCGTCTTAAAAATTCCTAAAATATATAAAAGCAATTTGGAATAAAAATTAAGACAAAATGTTAATTTTGTCTTAAAAAAACACCTTAAACATACCCACCTTGTAGTAGTGATTGAATTTTACATTAGGATGTTTGAGCACATTGTTAGTGATCTACTTGCACTGGTCAATGAATCCATGTTAAGATGTTGGTGGCCCTTAATTTCACATTTTTTACTCTTATCTCTAAGAAAGATAAGGTGGAAAGAATGGATGATCTCCAACCCATTTCATTATGCAATTGCATCTACAAAATCATTGCTTGAAATGGATTAGGGGTGTTTTATCTATGATAATTTTCCCCAAACAATTCACATTTTTTGAAGGCTCACAGAGTCACAACACCATTGGTATAGCACAGGAGGTTTTACATTTGGTGAAAACAAAACATCTACCAGCTGCTATCATTAAGGTTGACTTGACCAAATCCTATGTCAATTGGAACTACCTTAGACTTCTTCTTCTACAGTTTGGGTTCCAGCTTCATTTGATCAATTGGATTCATCATGTGTTCAAACGGTCAGTTTATATGTCCTAATAAATGGATTGGCTACTCAATTTATTAGACTTGGTAGAGGCCTCAAGCAAGGATTCCCTTTAGCACCTCTGCTCTTTGTTCTTATGATATACGTTATTAGTAGACCCATCATTCATGCAAGATCAATCGAAACCATAAAAGGGTTTCATTTTGGTGGAATTGTCGATATTATGCACCTACTTTTGGTAGATGACATCCTATTATTCAGTAACGGCTCAAGAAGAGAAGCTATGAAGATCAAGTCCATCCTTGAGCTATTATTTGTTGATATGGGTATGGTTTGCAACACTATTAAATCATATATGTCCTCTTTGAATTTGGATAACAATCTCCATAGGCATATTGTCAAGCTCTTTGCTTTTGAGTCCCATGACATCTCACATGGAATCACCTACTTGGGATTTGTAATTAAACAAAATGACTATGGATTTGTCACTCATGTCTAAAGGAAATTACATATTTGGTTCCACCAATGGCTTTCAATTGTTGGTTGTTTGGTCTTGTTGAAATCTGTCATGGAGGGTCTACCTACATATTGGGCCTCACTTGCTCACATTCCTTTGGGCATACTGGATTGCATCAGGAACTATCTTTTTATTTTCTTTGGAAGAAGAAGGAGGAGGAAAGATATTTCCCTTGGATCTCCTAGAAACGGATTACCCTCCCAAAATCGCTCGGTGGCTGGGGTCTTAAGAGCCACATTTGTTTTTCCAAAGCTCTTGTGGCCAAAGGTGTTTGGCCAATTATACAAGGTAAAGGCCTATATGTTTAGGAAGTCCATAAAAAATCCATGCATCCTTTATCAATTATGTAATGGCTCCACATGAGTGATAAATTACAGACTAAAACATGCATTATGTGGAAATCCTTACTCGATGCATTTGATCTTATCGGTGACCATCTATCCTGGGAGAACAGCAATGGTAGACTCATCAGGGTCGGCCTTGACCCCTAGTCTGGATGTCGAGGACATAGACTTCCAGATCACATGCTTGAATCTATTATGGGCAAAGGATTCATATACCTCTATCAAATATTGGATACTCATATCCGTACTCCCACTCAACAGTATTGGTTCATGGCTTAATAGATGGATCTCCGGCATAATGATAAGTACATATGGGATTCATACAACTAGTCACCTAAGGATAGTCATACTTTTATTAGGGGCTCACTTGACAAATTGAATTGGACCAAAAATGCCGCAAGTGTACATTATCTACCAGGTATTAAGAGAAGAAGAAGCTCGTGAACCTGCAGGGTGGTGGCATAGAGTGATCTAGAAATTCAACTTCCCCCTGAAGTGCCAAATCTTCGTGTGGCTTGTATTGGCCAATAAAATTCCTACATGGGATAATCTCATTAGGAGATATGGAGAAGCTCCCAGTCACTTCCCTCTATGCTACTCTCATGGAGAGGATACACACCACCTCTTTATGATTTTCCCAAATATTTCAGAAATGTGGCAATTTTCTTGCTCAATCACCAGTCTCAACTTCATATGGGCAGGTCAAGACATTTCGAAGGCCCACCACACATGGCTTCAAGCGAAGGAATTTGACTCCCACAAATCTCTACCACTTGTCATCATCAGGGATGCTTGGCTGGTGAGGAATCCTATGATGTTTCTGGACAAATATATCCCTCCACAGGTTTATGCGGCCAAGAGTATGGCCATCATGGATCACTATTCTTAGGTCTCTAAAACCATAAACATTAGACCCATCACTGTGGAAAACATTGATCATTCGTCTCCATGGTGTTTTTTTGATGTGGCGGCACAAGGCTCACCTAGCCTAGGAGGAGCAGGTGCCATCCTTTTTATTAATGATCAACTTAGGTATCATCTATCAGTTGGTCCATGTAGAGCTACAAATATCCAAGTTGAACTACAAGCTTCAAGGATGATCCTTCAACAAGCTATATCAAAGGATATTTTTTAATATACAAATTTTTGGTGACTCCCTGCTCATTAATTGGCTCAATCATAGAAGACCTTCCCACAGCATCTATTTGTGTCCACTCTATGACAACATTCTTAGACTGCTTGGCCTCTTTGAGGACTTCTCTTTCAATCACATCTATAGAGAAAGGAACCAACAGGTGGATTCCTTATCCAAATTGAGCTTGGTGTTGCCTCCAGGTACATGGAAACAATGGGTAGCCAACAATGACTCCATCAAGGAATTACCCGAGCCCTATTTTTTCTTAAATCTGTCCATGGACATCATCTCTATGGGACTGGGTACACATCTCTCTTTTGCAAGCCTATATGTCCTCCATTTTGATTTTATTAGCTATATCTCCTATTCTAGACGACTATCAGTGTTTTTGAAGAATTTCACTTGCACTTAAATTTTGAACTATAATATTTTTTTCATAAAAAAAAGATGGTGCCAGGGTTGAATCTAGTAAAGTGGGAATTGCTTGATTTTGATTTTTTGTTATATTATAATTTATTTTTAGATTTTTTTAACGTTTAATTAAATAAATAAAAACTTAAATTTCATATAATTTAGTTTATTTTTTATTTTATTTTATTTTAACCAATTTAATATAATTTTAAAATATATTAAAAATACAATTTCAAAAAATTATTATAATTTAATTAAAAGTAAATATTATAATTTTAAAAAATGATATAAAATTTAGATTATTTAAATTTAAATATACGATATTTTTTTGTAAGTTCAGAACTATTCTATTAAAAGGAAATAATAATACAAATAAAAGTACAAAGCAACATATCCATCTTCCAGATATGCAAAATCAGAGAAAAAATACCAATCCGCCTGAAAGAAAGAGGCAGACTGGAGATGTCAAGATGATTCTCCCTTTTAAAGGGAAAACAGATTCATACAAAATCAAGATTAAGATTGTTGCACAAAAATATCAATCTGGACTTGGGAAATAATGCCCTGAAGAGCCATTATCCCATAAAAACAGCCAAAACGAAGAAGAACTGAACCAAAAACCTGGAATTAAATTTTGGTGAAGGGTTCCTCTGTAACACCCCTGTTTCAACCGCATGGTATTAAATTGCATATGATGTAAATATTGTATTAAATCGTGGTGTTGAGCTCAAGGAAAAGGCCTCACCATGTATTTAGTGTTGTATGTTTCGACAATTAAAATCGATGTCGATGGTTTATGTGCTAGCCAGGCATAATATGTTTGAGACATCATGTAAAATGCAAATTAATAAAAATACCACAACTAGCTATGCACCACAATGTTAAAGAGATGGGGGCATGATTTCACAAGGAATAGGGAGGGGGGGAATATTCAAACCTTTGAGCCAAATGTCTAAGGGAAAACGCACAAGTTGTCAACTATCCATTTTGTCCTTGTGTGCCTAGTCATCTAAAGGTTGTGAAGGAAGTTATTTCCTTAGGATGGGAAAGGTATGGAGGTCAAATTTGAATTTGGGAAGTCACCCATTTTTGGGAAAGCATGTTTTTGGCTTCTCGTGAAAGTAACATGCTTGCCCAAGCCATTAGGCACCCATGTCTTTCATTTCCTCACCATTCTCATGGACGTGGAGGCTTCCTCATGCAACTGGATATAGCTGGGGGATTATCCCTCATGATTTGTTGTCGTTTCTTCATTTCTCCATGCTCCAAATTCATTTTATGTGTTGTTGGGAGAATGGGAAGAAATGGGACACGATTTTGGGGTTTTAGGAGGTTGTTTTTCCTCTGTGAGAAAGTTGGGAGCTTCCCTCACATTTTTCTGCATTTTCCCTAATTTCTCTAGGCTGGGAAACCCTTTTTTGTGTGGTTTAGAGAATGGGAAAAAGAGTCCCATGATTTGGGTGTGCATGGAGGTCGTTTCAGCTCCTACGATGCCCAAAAACATTTAGTGAAAATGTATTTATCCCACAGGGTGGTTTTCCCCATTTTACTGGGCTACTTTTTATTGCGAATTTTTTTTTTGGTCATGCCCAGCGGATGGGAGAATAGATCCACGATATGAGGGTTTGATGAGGTAATTTTACCTCTGAGAAGCCCAAGAACAATTCCTAGAGTCGTGTGTGCTCATGCAGGGTTGTTTTCCCCTCAACCATTTCATTTTTGTTTCCCATAAATGCTCTGTTCATACCCAACATTTGTGTGTGGTCATGTTTGATTAATTGGTTGACTGTGTGTTTGATGCAAAGTGTGGCTTGATTGAGTAAGTCCAAGGAACCCCTATGTTGTTGGGTTGTTGCCTTAGCAGCCTGTGAAACCTAATTCCTTATAGGGTTGGATGGACAGTCTGTGAATCCCAATGGTGTGTTGGCTTGACTGTGGATGTACGGTATTGCTATGTGTAAAGTTGTTGTTCACTAGTTCCTTATGGAATCATGCCCATCTCGGGGGTGGCAGTGATGCTGAGAGATTGATGAGCACATCGGCCTATGGTTGGGTATAACGTTGCAACGACGTAGTTAGTTGCGGGCCAACTTTTTTTCAATATAACTATTATGGTCTTAATATCTTCAAGTTATTCGTCTTATGAATTAATATGAACATGTTGAATGCTTGAATGATTGTGTTTTTCTTCCACTGTGTATTTACATGTATAATGCATCTATATATGTTTTTAATTCAATGCATTTTTAATTGTCATGTTTATGGGGCTAGATTTCCTAGATCGATAGCAACAATGTCGCGTCCTCTCTCTAGTATAGTGGTGGGGGCGTGACAGTGTGGTATCAGTGCCAGGTTGCAACATTGGGCCTCAATGGGCCAAGTTGAGCAGTTGACAGAGGCAGGATCAACCTCTGTGGCCAGTAGGAAAAGCAACAGACAGGAGAAATTTTCATAAATTTCCCAAGTGTTGGAATATTTTCACATGCCGGCTGAGATAGCTAACGTGGAACTGACACATGTCGGATGAGATAGTTGAAGTGGATCCAACACATGTTGAATGAGATAGTTGCGTTGAGTCGACAAAGAAGGCAGAGAAAGAAAAAAAAATTAGAAATTTTTCTAAGTCCTTGAAGAAAATTTGCATGTCGGAAAAAATTCGGTGAGTTTTGGCGATATGTCAACTGCGTTGGGCGAAGCCGAGCCGATACATCGGTTGAGTTGGCTGAATGGAGCCGATGAGGTCACAGCGACCATTTCAGCTATGTTGGCCGATTAGAGTCGATGAAGAGAAAGACGGAGAAATTTTTCAAAATTTCTCTAAGTATGGAAATTGCATGTCGGTTGAGTTTGTCGGAGCGGAGCCAACACATGTCAAATTATGCATTAAAAGAATTATATCATCATTCAATAGATCTCATTATCACGTCGGAATCGCAGCAAAACCATTGATGCGCAAACAGATCTAATAATATAACATCATTTAATGCAGAAAAATATCGCATCATTCACAGATCCATATCGTAGATACACATTGCATTCATATTTGGATCGTAGGAAATAGGAAAACATGAAAACAAGAAAAGACACAATGATTCTGCTCAACCTCCCTCATGTCATATTAGTCTCTATAACCATATACAGATTCTCCAAAACAGTTCTCCATCTTACATACGTAGATCAAGCTCAGAAGAATGCACAAGAACTACAGAGTGTCCAAGAGTCAAAAACATGGAACCCTTAACACTTGCAACTCTATATCTAGGTATAGGCTTGCGCCTTTTCATTCATGGTCCACTTAGACAACTTCCTAACTACTTCTTAACTGAATCTACAAAATAATGACCAATATCCACAAAATGTGGTCAAAACTACAAAATATGACCAAAAATACATAAAATATTATAATTCCAACTTGCACACCATTTTCCACCTTGCGTAGCATCTGCAATGTTGCACAACTAACTCACCCCAAAAACTCCTGCCAACAAATTGAAAATGGATTATACGTAAACTGGAGGTAAGAATTAGCTTATGGTCCAATAGGTTTCTCTCAATAGGAGGGAAAGTGGTTCTTATCCAAGTAGTATTAAATGCTATTCGATTCTTTTGGATGATAATAGCACATATCTGTAAAGGAGTGTTGGATCAACTCAAAAAGATATTCTATAACTTCTTATGGAAAGGAAAATATATAACAAGTATCCACAAGACTACTTGGACTTCCATAGTGCAATATGCCTAGTTCTGTTTTGGAATCTATTTGAACAAATTATGTAAATTGTGTAAATATGCCACTATGAATTCCTAATGCGGAGCTCAAGGCCAAGGCCTGACTAGTGAATGGCTAGGCATGTATGATGTAAATATTTTATTTGGACTTTAAGTTTGGCTTATCGTGCCAATTCAAATTATATGCATAAATAATAAATGGTCCAAGAATGGTTGTGTAAAGAGCACCAAAGGGGCTATGATTCCACTAGAGGGGAAGAGGAAAGGGGGGGCCATGGAGACCAAATCCTTGCTGGCAAGTGTCAACTTTAAAACTCACCCAATATTCTGTAATGTGCCTTGAATAAGCCAATTATCTCCTTTTTTGACTATTTTCCAATCATTGAATGCATGTGTAGGGTTGGTGGGAAAAGTCACCTCATGGAGTTATTGAAGCATGGGACTGGCTGCACTTTTGTGACAATTTTTTCAGATGCCAGAAGTCAATCTGTAGCTAGCAGGAGTTCTTTCTTATATTGTCAGAAGTTATGTAAGTTTTCTTGTCACCATTTCCTCAAACCTCATGGAGTCAACCCTGATTCTCACACACTCTCATGTGTTAGGATTATTATTAATCCTCCTTCTGAACACATACATCTATTTTTTTATTTCCCTAACTTAGGAGGTCTTCATCACTTCACCAGTGCATGGGAGACACATCTAGTGGACATCTACCACTTATTGCGCCTGTCTGCATGAATTTTGGTGCTCCAATGATCAATCCCTATAATTTAGGAACACAATCGGAATGCCACCAAGAGTGTCCAACAATTGAATCCAGTAGGTATTCAGTTATGTCCAGTTGTGATATGATCCCCATCAGTGAGATCACTCCTAGTGTCTCTAGTGCTAGTCTCCATGATTCAAGGGAAGTAGGGCGCCTTTTTTCACCTATCCTCTTCAGTTAACTGGTTGTGAGCTCCTTCAGTGATCCAAATTTGCATTGGTGAGCTCTAGTGGTGATTTTCCCACACTGATTTAGCTACCGAGTCAGTCCTGGTTGGTAAATTCAACTACCTATTTAGGAATTTGAATTATCATATTTGTACTACCATTGTATTACATATTATTTACTGAATATGGGTGGATTAATACTGATTAATGGATTATGATTATTATTCAAATTATTGGTCTCATGAGTTTTTTTATTCTTCATGAATTATTGAACTGAGTTACTGAATTGCTTATCCTCCCTCTTCTACAATTCTTCATTTTAATTATGTGGGTATGATGATCCCATGCTTCGTTGAATTTTACATAGTATCAAAGCTGGTATCAAGGCGAACAACAATATGAAGCTTCCATTGATGCACTAGAATCCAATGGGTTCCACATAAATCTTTGGATTATTACCTTGCTCCCTCTGGATTCTATCCAAAGAAGTAGATGCAAGTGTGAAGCACCCATAGAAAGTGCACATGTCAAAGTAGAGAGTCTTTAGTTTAATTTGATTCAAATTGAATTGATTTTGTTGGTAAAATTTCAACAATAAAAATTGAAAATCGCAGCAAAATTTGAATAGGTACTACAACCTATACAAATCATATTAGTGTTCCTACCACAACTTGTTTCAAAGGTATTTTTGTTATTTGAAATGGATTTTTCGTGGAATTCCATTTGAGTCTCTGGGTTGAGAGATATGTTCAAATGAAAATCAGAGGTTTGCAAGAGCTTGTGTCTGTCTGTACCCTCTATTTCGTCTTGATATTTCTCACTCCATATGATGAGATAGGTCAAGTTCCTTATATTATTTGAAATATCTCTTCGATATCTCAAATGGGTCTTCGACGAAATTTAATTCCCTTGATTGTAGAAGAAGTTGGGATTGAATTGGAAACATGACATCGATCAACTTACATACATGATTTGATTTACATGTACAACTTCTTGGATTCAAAGTTGTTCCTGGATTTGAAGAAGAAAATTACAGAAACATCTATTCTACAAATTCAATATGGATTTGATATTAATTCCTCCTATATCACCATTGAATTATGTTGAGTGGAAATTGAAGATGGTTGCATATCTCAAGAGTCATGAGCTCTTTGATGTGTCTATTGGAGCTGTGGTAATGCTATATTCTGATGATGATAAGTGTATTTGGTTCAATAGTTGTGACATAGCATATGGAGCCATGTGTCTAGCCATTCCTCCAAGGATTCGCTGTCTCATTGACGTAGTTGAATTCCCAAGTGAGATATGGTCTAGATTGGATAGAGCCTTTGGATAGAATATTGAAAAGATTAACACAGAGAATTGGGAGGGCACATCTGACATCTCTTTTCAAGATCCTATAGTCTCCATTACTCTCCTAAATATGAAGTTGTTCAAGATTAATAAATAGAAGAATCTTCAACTCATTCAATTCGAATTTGTGAAAGTCTCCTTGATGAGACTCCTTTAGTTGCTACAATTGAAGTTTTTGAGAAATTTGATGTCTCATGTTTTCATGTAGATTCTCTAGAAGAGGATATCTGAACCTCCATTGTGGAATACAAACTCTCCTTCCATCCCACTCAGTCATTCTCTAGTGATTCTTCTATCCTAAATTCTGTCCAAAGTTTGCCAGTGAGTACTCAAGGAGTTAAAAAGGAATTCGATTCCTCTCTCTCCACTCATGCTATTGGTGTGAAAATAAGTGATATTTTGGATGTTATGGAAGAAATATCATATTTTGGGAGTGATCCATTCACCCTCAAATATCTAGTGCTTCTAGTGAATTCCTACTTGATCTTTTGCACCAATATTTAAAGTTTCGCTGAAGAAGGAGAAAATTGTACATCTGCCATCTCAATGGTGCATTGGGACTTTTGTTCCACATTATTGGATATTCTCTCACCTTATTTGGTTCAAAGTTAAAGTTTCAAGTCCTCTCAGTTACGCTTGTAACTGATCTCATTAGTTTTGGTGTGAAAAGTCAAGCACCTTAAGTCTCTTTCAAATTTATTGTTGGGGATTCAATGTCAGTTTCTTCTTATGAGTGTTGATATGAAATTTTGTGAATCGTTGGATATTTTGGAAACAATATCAGATTATGGAGTTCAATCATTCGATCTCCATGATCCCATGCCTCCTCCTCCTTCCTACTCAATCACATGCTCATCTCCTCACGATGATAGAAAAGATGGAGACCTCTTGCATTCACTTGAATGCTTGCTCCTCACATTTGGAGCTGATTTTAATTCACATGGTTCGAAGTATCAAGCACATCAAGACTCATTTGGAACTGATTCCAACATCAAGTTGAATGAGCACTCACTTTTTCTCTTTTTTCAAATTATCTCAGTTGTTGTACATGGTCTTGGAATCTATTATGCAAATGTTGATGTTCCTGGTAAAGTTGAGCATATTCCTCTTCTTCCCAAGAAGAAAATCCCGCCAGACATCTAATCAAGTTCACGCCTAATTGGATTTGGAGTAGTTTATTTCTAGTGTATCTGATTGTCCATTTTTGAGGAAGGATTTTCCCCATACGGTTTGCCTTTTTCCTCATTTTACATGGACAAATAATTTTTTACATTTAGATTGTAATGGGTGACCTTTGGTCTTAGTTACCAGGGCCCAAGTTTTACAAAGTTAGGATTAAATGGGGGTGTTAGGATTATTATTAATCCTCCTTTTGGCCACATAAGTTTATTTTTTTATTTCCCTAGCTTAGGAGGTCTTCATCATTTCGCAGTGCATGGGGAACACATATAATGGATATCTACCACTTACTACATCTATCTGCATGAATTTTGGTGCTCCAGGGATCAATCCATATAATTTAGGAACCCACTTAGAGTGCCAATAATGTCCAATAGTTGACTCTAGTAGGTATTCAATTATGTCTAGTTGTGCTCCAATCCCCATCAATTAGATCACTCCCAGTGTTTCTAGTGCTAGTTTCCATGATTCAAGGGAAGTAGTGAACCTTTGTTTACCTACCCTCTTTAGTTAACTGGTTTTTAGATCCTTGAGTGATCCATAGTTGCATTAGTGAGCTCTAGTGGTGATTTTCCCACACTAAGTTAGCTCATGAGTCAATCCCAGTTGGTAGATTCAACTGCTTCTTTATGCATTCGAACCATCCTATATATACTACCATTGTATTACATATTATTTACTAAATATGTGTGGATTAATACATGTACTCCAGTAGGTATTCAGTTATGTCCATTTGTGCTATGATCCCCATTAGTTAGATCACTCCTAATGTCTCTAGTGCCATTTTGCATGATTCAAGGAAATATAGGCGCCTTTGTTCACCTATCCTCTTCAGTTGACTGGTTGTGAACTATTTTAGTAATATGAAGTTTCACTAGTTCTCTCTAGTGGTGATTTTCCCACACAGAGTTAGCGCCCGAGTCAGTCTAGGTTGGTAGATTCAGCTTCATCTTTAAGTATTAAGGGGGGTGTTGGGATTATTATTAATCCTGCCTTTGACCACATAAGTCTTTTTGTTTATTTCCCTAGCCTAGGAGGTCTTTATCACTTCATCAGTCCATGGGGGACACATCTACTGGACATCTACCACTTACTGCGTCTGTCTTCATGAATTTTGGTGCTCTAGGGGTCAATCCCTATAATTTAGGAACCCACTTAGAGTGCCACCAGTAGTGTGTAGTAGTTGACTCTAGTAGTTATTCAGTAATGTCCTCTTATTCTCCAATTCCCATCAATTAATTCACTCTTAGTCTCTCTAGCACTATTTTTCATGATTTAAGGAAGGTAGGGTGAAGTTACTCACCTACCCTCTTCAGTTAACTAGTTCTAAACTGTTTTAGTGATCCATAGTTGCAATAGTTATCTCTAGTGGTGATTTTTCCCACACTAAGTTAGCTCTTGAGTTAGTCCAGGTTGGTAGATTCAACTGCCTCTTTAGGTATTCGAATTATCCTATATGTATAACCATTGTATTACATATTGTTTGGATTAATATTGATTAATGGATTATGATTATTATTCCAATTATTGGTCTCATGATTGTTTTTATTCTTCATGAATTATTGATCTAAGTTACTGAATTGCTTCTTCTGTCTCTTATATGATTCTTCCTTTGAATTCTGAAGGTCTGGTGATCCTATTCTTCATTGAATTTTACATGGTATCATAGCCTAGTCAGGCTATGCTAATCTCCCTCAGATACTTCCATTGATGCACCAGAAGCAGCTGGACTCCACATAATTCCTGGAATAATTGCATTGCTCCCTCTGGATTTTGTCCAAAGAAGTATATCCAGGAGTGTTGCACCCATAGAATGTTCTCATTGTCAAAGTAGAGGTTGATTTGTCTTACATAAATTTTCTTTCTAGTTTTTTGTAGGTATTTAGTTCTCTCACCAGAATCGCAACAACAGAGCATGGATCTATCTAAGATAGTAACCTTGACTTCCTTCAATTATCATGAATGGAAATCCAAGATTGAGATACTGTTACCCAATAGAGGTCTCTACAGAGTTACTATGGCCTTAGAAATCGAGACTAATGCAGTTGTTGAGAAAGAAAGGTGGCATAACAGGAAGGATGAAGCTTATGGATTGTTGTGTGTCTCTCTCTATCTCCAGAAATTAATTTCCATATTACTGGATTAACAGTCCCTAAAGAAGTGTGGGTCATACTTGAATCCCTCTTCAAAAATAAAGTTGAACTTAGAGGACATCAATTGGATAATGAGTTAATCTCATTAAGACCAAGTGAATTCAAAACCATTGAGGAATTCATCAACAAGTTTAAATCACTAGTTCTTTTTCTTAAGCAGTGTGGGATTGAGAAGAAAGAAGAGAATTTAATTCTCTCCATACTATAGAATTTGGGTTTAGAATACTTGGTTTTCGTGTCAACGTTCCATGCTACTAAGCTTGAAGTTCAAAACTGGAGTATGCCATCCTTGGAAGTATTCATAGATTCTCTCACTCAAGAGAAGGTCAAGCTCACTCAAATGGGAAATATCAAAACCTAAAAGGATCCTACACTTGCAGCTCTTGAATGAAATAATTTCAAGTCCAAAGGAAAGCTAAAAGTGAAGGAGAAGAAGCCAAAGTCAGACTCTGAAGATTAAGGTTCTTAGTCTATTGATGAAGGATCAAATTCTAAGAAGAAGGGAAACAAGAAAGGGAGATCAAAGTGTGCATATTGCAGAAAATATTCTCACAATGAAAAATACTTTTCTAAGAATAATATGGACATCATGACTAAATTTCTCAAAAGGAAAAACATTCATGTTCCATATTTTGTAAGAAAAGAAGGAAGGGAAAATTCTGTTGATCCCCAGGGGCACTGTCACACTATGTAATTCAAAGGTAATGATTTTCATGCTTTGGTTGCTAGAATAAATTATTTTCCTGATGTATCTGATTTTGATACTCATTCTGATATATCAGAATCAGAAATACGCTTTCCTCCCTTGGAAAATATACCTATCGGTCTCCCATAGTCATCTCCTCTCAATACTAGTTTTTGGTCATTAGTTTCTGACTTTCCTTCATCAAAATATTTCAAACTCCATTCAGATTCTTATTTATATGATTTAGAAGATGATTTAAAATCTGAAATCCAGGTTATGACACCCCTATCCCATCCATTTGATGCTCATAAGACCCTACAACTCCCAAATTCTTTAGTTGGTAAACTAGACAATTTCATGGTTTCCTATAATGTATCATTGGTGAAAGTTGTTATCATGTATTTATTTTCTATCATTGGTTGGTTTTAATTATAATTGTATATATGTAGGATATTGTTACATACATTTGGATATGATATAACCTTCATCAGGTCGAATTTTAGATCCTTATACTCTCCATATTTTCCCAATTGTCAATGTAGACTAGTTGCACCTAGTTTTCCTACTTTGGCTCAACTGGATTTTGGAGCCACTATATCTTGGTTGTTTGCTGCTCCATATAACTTAATTTATAATATTTCATAGACTCATAATCTCTATTACAAAAGTAGAAAGGTTTCACATCATTTTGGAAAGAAGGTTCATGATCAGATTCACCATTATGAAGCTACACTAGAAATTGAGCCTCCTGATTTCAATGATGTTATTTGGTTCAAAGATCATTTCACAAATATATATTTTCAGCTTTGATTATATGTTCAGATCTGATATTTTATGTTGTAACATCAAGAAGAATTCATATTATTCTCCTTTATCACTAGAAGATGAGCTTCAAGGGGTTTCTCCTCATGTTTTTTTATCTACACAACATTGGCAAACGGATACATGATCAAGGCATCTACAACAACTCCACAAATTTTTTCACCAAGAAGCAGCACATTCATCTTATTCAAGTGAAGAACAAGACATAGTGAAGATATTTATTTAAATTCTGTGCCATGTCCATTTTTTAGGAAGGATTCTCCCCATGTGGTTTTTCCTTTTTCCGTAGTTTACATGGACAAATAATTTTTTACATTTAGATTGTATGGGTGACCTTTGGTCTTAGTTACCAGGTCCCTGGTTGTCCAAAGTTAATATTAAAGGGGGGGTGCTTATGATTATTCTTCCTCTTATACAATTATTCATTTGCCTTATGCAGGTCTGATGATCCTATGCTTCATTTAATTTTACATCATGAATATCTACACTACCGAGAGCTCTGCATTGTTGTTCATGAGTTGTATAACCCAGGAAATTCGAGTTTAGGGACAAAAATTCAAAATTGGAAGGGGAAACTTATGGCTATAGGTGAGCTGAGAGGTTGGGTGAGTTAGGGACCATTTCCCATTGTTTTCTTGTGCTTGTAGATTCTTGCGAAGCCACAAATTGAGGCTACAGGTGGTTCTCCAGCAACATTAGTAGGATGGTATTCTTCTATGAACAAACAAGGATCACTCGACAAGATAGATCTCCCAAGAGAACCGTGGATCAATGAAGGGGATGCCTAGGACAAGAAAGGTGTTTTCTGGGATAGGTATTTAGAATCCAAGGATGTGAGAGATTAGTCAGACCCTTGTAGATCTCTCTATGAGGTTTTGGATAAGCATAGAGAGTACATTGGGTTGTGGGATGAGAGAGAGAAGCCTACAAGTGTTTCCTTCGCCATGGTGGCCTTATATCCCAGCTTGGGGTGGCCTCTAAATTTGAAACAATATAGGTGAGTGGAGTGCTTATGGTTGGGTGAAAAATCTTTCTTACACAACAAATTGCGTGGATTTGCTTTGTTTAAATATAATCATTCTCTTGTATTTGATTATGCAATGGTTTTGAATTGATGCATGTAATGATTATGATTTTTATGCATGTTAATCATGTGTGAATCAATTTTATTTTTACCGTGCATATTTATTTAAGTTCTGCACACGCATTTTATTTGTTATGAATTCATATTCTGGTGTTTGGGGTGAAATTGAAGGCCCCAAATCCATGTAATGTCCCCTCCCAATGGTCATATTGGGTGAGGGGGACATTACAGAGTGGTATTAGAGCTTCTGGTTACAAAACCGAAGCTATATGGGACAAAAATCTAGACTTATAGGTGAAAATCATAAATGGTTCCCAAAAAAATCATGTTATGTTAAGTGAAAGATAGGGGATCCAGAATTAATCTTGGATTAAGTTCAGATTAATCCCCAAAATGCCGAATTAAAATCATGTACAAATATGAAGCTTCAAAATTTTGGAAAATTTTAGTTGGGACACACTAGTGCCAGGTGGCAGGGTGACATGGATGGTCCATGTCAGCAGAGGTTGTGATGTGGATTGGACACATCAGATCCACAAGTAGGTGATTTGTGGTGGGGTGGGAGGGAAAATGAGATACTCTCGATGGGAGGTAGTGGATATTGACGACTCTCAGTACTTTAGGGATGTGAATATGTGCAGAGGTTAATTCCTCAACTCGACCCTGAAAGGACATCACTCTGTCCATTTGGAAACTATTGGTGAGTTCAGGATCACAAAAGTGGGTTCAAGAAACCATTTTCCTAAGGCCTTGAAACTTCATTTGTGTCCAACAGGGGGAAATGTGACGTGGGGTCTAGATCTGACGGGCGGGAGTGTCATGTCAGTGAAGGAGGATCGTGCAGGTTTTATCAATGGAAAACGTCGCTCCAAGGACACAAACTTGCATGACATATACTTGATCGGTGTGACCCTGAAGGAAAACCACCCCTTCCACAGGTTAGCTTCTGGTGAGTTCAAGGTCCCAAAATCAATTTCAGAAAACCACTTTCCTGAGACCCTGAAACCACTTCTGGTCTAACAAGAGGTGATGTGACATGTAGATATTTGATAGGGGGTTATGACAGGTTGTGTCAAGAAGGATGGGTCCCTTTTAAGTCTTATTAGTGGTGTAATATCACAAATATCACATCGACGACTAGAAATTCCTCAGGGCCATGAATATGCACAAAGTTTAATGAATCAACATGAGCATGAGGAACCACCTTGTGATGTGTCATGCTCTCATGTACTCGGGATATTAAAAGAGCTGTATGGAAATTGCTTCCCTGAAGCCTAAAACCACTTAATCTTGATAAGTGGTAAGGTGTTCTGGGTGGCATTTGAAGGGTGTGAACCAAGAGAAAATAAAGTGATTTATACAGTTTAATTTTGGGTGTTGCGACATGAAAAATTAAGTTCAACTTGTGCACTAGATTGAGTGAAATCGAAATAATTACAAAAATAAAAATGAGGGATCTTCCCTCGACCCACCCTGCAATGACGCAGGGGGGCCACAAGGGGGAAATACCTCTTGACCTCCATATTTTTTTTAAATAAACAAAGTTAGATCTTGAGTTCTACCATGTCTATTGGAATAGTATAAAATGGGGCATATTGTGCACAGATAGATTCTTAATCGGGTGTTTCAGATATTTCTGTAATTTGACAGAAATTGACAATATGGTTTTTCCCATAATGCATTAAAAATAATTATAGATTTTATGAGAATATAATGAAGGTAACAAATGTGTTTATTGACACTTTACAGATTCAAAATCATAACATAGAAAGTGGAGGTTCAACATTCCATCTAGTACAGTTGGGAAATCTTGATCTTAGTTGGGCTAAGAAGATTGCCATCGTGGATGATGCACAGGACCCAAATGAGTTTGAGACATATGTTATGGGAGAGAACATACAGGTTCATAATGCAGAAATGAAATCCAATGGTAGGAGAAACCAAATGACTCCAACAGACATTGCAAAAGTAATGAGGAGCCCAAGGGTGGAATTGAAGAATTTTTTAGAATACAATGAGAGGATGCTTAGAGCTCAAGAAGAACATAATCAGTTGAATGCAACCATGCGACAATGTTTGACAGACATTGAAAGGAATATTAACCATGGGAAAAATTCAGAACATTAAGGAAATAGTGGGATTAGCTCAAGAAGACATTCCCACAATAGGTCCCATAGTTCGAGATGTATTTCTAGAGATATAACATATACTCTAGAAATATCTTCTAGTGAGTCCACTGACTCTAAGGAATATGATTCAAGATTTTCATATCATAGAAATAAGATGAATAGGTCGTATAACAACAATTAACATGGGGAATTTAAGAAGCACAAACCTCCTACATTTGATGGTGAGGTAAGATCTTGTCAAGAAGCTGAAGCTTGGCTTCCTGGGATGAGGAAGTATTTCCAAGTTCAAGACTACTAATTGAAATATGAAGCAAAGATTATCAATATTCAATATGAATGGAAGAGTGTCTATATGGTGGGATCACCTTATATAAGTGAAGAGGATCAATGAAATAAATATTTTGTGGAAGCAATTCAAGAAATATTTCAAGGAAAATTACCTCTCTAATAGGTTCTATGATGAAAAAATCAAAGCATTTCATGAGCTGAAATTGGGACAAATGACTATGGAAGAATATGAAAATAAATTCTTTGAGTTGCTAAGGTATGTTAAGTACATCAGGTAGGATAAAGTCAAAATTAATAACTTTCTAAGTGGGCTTCCACAGTCATACAAAGACATAATTGAGTTTGATCATCCTCAAATTGTAGATGAGGCCATAAAAAAGGCCAAGTATTGTTATGATTAGAAAAAAAGAAAACCAGAATTCCATAAGGCATGGAAGGAAAATAAAAATGATAAGTTTGACCAAACGAACAAAGGATCCAAGCCTTCTGAATTTAGAAATTAGATAAGGAAGCCAGCACAGAGTGTGACTAAACTATCTAGAATGGTGGGAGACAAGCCAAGAGAGCAAAGAGAGCCACTTCAATGTTGGGGGTGTGGAGGGGATCATATGCTTAGAAAAATTCCACATCAAAATGAGAGTGCAAAGGAATTTCACAACATACAAGGAGCTAAAAATGTGGTTCAAGTGGTAAGGACTGTCACTAGAATCTATGCAACACTAAAGGATCTCCAAGAAGAACATCAATCAGTTGTTGTTGAGGCTAAAGGTAATATTGCTAAGCAATCTATTTATATTTTGATTGACCCTGGAGCTACTCATAGTTATATCAGTCCAATAATTGTAGAGATTTTTTCTTTTAAGAAATCAAATAATAGTAAATCATGGTTGGTCCAATTGTCCATGAGAACCAAGAGAAAAGTTAGTGAAATGATGGAGAAGTGTCCACTAGAAATGGGTGGGACGTCCACTTTTGCAAATTTGAATATTCTGCCACTTATTTCCTATGATATCCTGATTGGAATGGATTGGTTAGGGGCACATAAAGATAAACTTGATTGTTATAGCAATAGTTTTGAAAGAATTGATGATGAAGGAAACCTAAGGGTTGTAAATGGAATTTCAAAGGTAGTTTCTGTTAGGAATATTTCACCCATGCAGTTGAAAAAATTATATAGGAAAGGTTGCAAATTGTATGAGTCCCATGGTTAGGAGAAAAAAAATGAAATTACTAAGTTGGAGGATCATTATGTGCTACAAGAGATCAGGGATGTGTTTACCGATGAAGTTCCAGGACTTCCTCCAAATAGACACATTGATTTTACAATGGATATTGTATAAGGAGCTGCACCGGTTTCCAAAAAACTTTACAAGATGAGTACACCATAATTGTTAGAGATAAAAATGCAATTGTAAGAATTACTAGAAAAGAACTACATTCGTCCAAGTGTGTCTCCATGGGGAGAAGCTGCCTTATTTGTGAAGAATAAAGATGGAACACTTAGGTTATATATCGATTATAGGAAACTCAACAAAGTTATGGTGAAGAAAAATACCCCTTTCTTCAGATTGATGATATTTTTTTTCAAATGAGAGGGGCAAAGGTATTTTAAAAAATTGACTTGAGGTCTGGTAACCACCAAGTGAGAATCAAGGAAGAATATATTCACAAGACAACCTTTAGAACAAGGTATGGGAACTATGAGTTTGTGGTGGCTCAATTTGGTTTCACCAATGCACCAGCTACATTCATGTGCCTCATGAATAGTGTTTTCTGCAAGTATTTGGACAAGTTTGTGCTTATTTTTCTAGACGACATTCTCATCTATTCTAAAACTTAATATCAACATGAACAACATTTGATGATGGATTTGCAATTTCTAAGGGAGCATAAGTTGTATGCAAAGCTAATAAAATGTGATTTCTACAAGAACAAGATTCATTATTTGGGTCACATTATTTCAGAAGAAGGAATATCGGTGGACCTAGATAAGATTGAAGCCAACATGAATTGGTCAAATCCAAGGAACATGACAGATATGAGATATTTTATGGGTCTCATCGGTTACTACACAAGGTTCATTGAAGGATTCTCCAAGCTTGCACATCCAATCATTTCTTTGCAAAAGAAGGAGATAAAATTTGAATGGACACCAAAATGTGAAGAAAGGTTTCACCTGCTAAAGAGGATTCTCACAAGTGCTCCAATTTTGAATATTTCAAACCCCAAAGAAGACTTTGTGGTGTGCACAGATGCATGCGTTCAAGGATTTGGAGGAGTTATTAAGCAAGATAACCATGTTGTATGTTATGAGTCAAGGAAGTTGAAACAGAAAGAGAAAATCTATGCTACCAATGATTTAGACGGTTGTAGCCATAGTGCATGCTCTAAAAATGTGGAGGCACTATTTAATAGGAAAAAATTTGAGCTAAGGATAGACCATTATGGTATGAAATATTTGTTTGAGTAGCCAACATTAAATGCTAGGCAAGTTAGATGGAAAGAATTTTTGTGTGAATTGATTTTGAGATCAATCACATAAAAGGTAAGGAAAATAAAGTGGTTGATTCACTTAATAGAAAAGTACATTCAATGTATGTGGCATCCATTAGCACCTTCGAGTCAGATTTCAGGCAATTGATTATTAACAGTATTGTTGAAGATGAACTGTTTATGCAAATAAAAGACAAATTATAGCAGCATAACTTAGAGAAAATATATGAAGGTTACCATTTGGAAGGTGGAAGACTTCTTGTTTATAAAAACATAATTTATATTCCAAATGTAGCATACTTGAGAAGAAATATTATGGATGAAATCCATAAAATGCCTTATTCTAGTCAACTAGGATACAAGTAAACAGTTGCTACAACAAGGAAACAATATTTTTGGCCATGAATGAAAAAGGAAATTCCTTAGTACACTTCGAAGTGTATGAAATTTCAGCAAGTGAAGGTTGAGAATCAACACCCAACATGCTTATTGCAACCTTTTCCAGCTCTGGAATGGAAATAGGAAGTAATATCCATGGGTTTTATTACAAGTTTACCAATGACTATTAGGCGGCATGATTCCATCATGGTTGTGGTGGATAAATTATCAAAGGAAGCACACTTTATACTAGCTAAATGGCACATATAAAACAGATGCCATTGCAAATATTTCCATGAAGGAATTTTTTATATTGCATGGATTGCCTAAGGAAATAGTTTTAGAAAGGGATCAAAGTTGGCTTCAAATTTATGGAAAAGTATTTTCGTAGATTTGGGTACATAGTTGAATTTTAGTACTTCCTACCATTCATAAACATATAGGAAAAAAAAGGGTAAATTAGGTGCTTGAAGACATGATTTAGATGTATGTGATGGACAAACCATCCAAGTGGGAATAGTATCTACACTTGGTAGAGTTTGCATATAATAATGGGAAGCAAACATCTTTGGACATGAGTACATTTGAGTATTTGTAAGGAAGAAGATGTAGAACACCAATTACTTGGGATAATCGAGTGAATAGAATTACTTGGGCCAGAATTGCGTAAGGAAATGGAACATGAATTTGCAAAGATTAGGTGGAATTTGAAGGTATCCCAAGATAGACAGAAAAACTATGCAGATAAGCATAGAATGCATAAGAAATTTCATGTTGGGGATCATGCTTACCTCCGAGTGAGTCCAAGGAAGCGTTCCTTGAAGCTTTTAATTCGTGCCAAGCTATTACCAAGATATTGTGGTCCATTTGAAGTTCTTGAGAGGATAGGTCAAGTTTCATATATATTTTCATTGCTTGCTAACACTAGAGCTCATAATGCTTTTCATGTTTCTTTGCTTAAGAAATATGTACATGATCCTAACCATGTGATTGATTGGGATTTGATCCATGTGGAACCTGAGGGAGAGTTCCAAACCTAGCCACTATGCATCCTAGATAGGAATGTGACATTGCTCTAGAATCGAGCTATCGAGCAAGTAAAGGTGAAATCAAATCACTTCATTCTTGATGAGGCTATGTATGAGTTGGAGGATTCCAGGAAAGAGACATGTCCATTTTTGTTCTAAGTTTTGAGAAAACAACGAGGACGGTGGGATTGTAATACCCCTAGTTTTGTCCTGAAATGTATTTGAACAAATTATTTAAATGATGTAAATATCCTATTGTGAATTCCTAGTGTGGAGCTCAAGGTCAATACTTGACTAGTGAATGGCTAGGCATGTATGATGTAAATATTTTATTTGGACTTTTTGTTTGTCTTATGATGCCAATTCGAAATGTTTGTAAATATTATGTGCATAAATAATAAAATGGTCTGATAATGGTTGTGTAAAGAACATCAAAGGTGCTATGAGCTCTGTATGAGATTTTCACTAAGCATAGAGAGTATACCACGTTGTGGCTAAGAGAGAATCTTGTAGGGGTTTCCTTCACCCTAGTGGCCTCATAGCTTGACTTAGAGGTGTCCTCTGATGATGAAAGAATACAGGTGAGAAGAGTGCCTATGGTTGGGTGGAAAATCGCTCTTACATATATAGTTGCTTGGATCTGCAATGTTTAAAGATAAGTATTCTCTTGTATTTGATTATGCACAATTTTTTAATTGATGCATGTAATGTTTATGCATTTTAATCATGCGTGGATAGATTTTATTTCCATTCTGAATTTGTATTTAAGTTCTGCACACATTTTATTTTCTATGAATTCATAATTTGGGGTTTGAGTCGAAATTGGAGGCTTAGAATACATGCAATATCTATTGGTTGTGGACCTCGATCTTCCAAATTCAAAGATGATATTGGTTAGCCATGTTTGTACCCCGTTTTTACTGTACACTCATCCCAGCAGGGGTGTGCGAGGATAATGGTCCCCCGTTAGGGATTCTGGGGCAGTGCCCCTAAAAGATTTTTTTGGGATGTTTGTTGGCCAACAATTTATGGGCCCGTGATTTTAGGTGACCCATGGTATTTTCTTATGGTAATTCCCCTATGAAAGGAAAGCATTGTAATACGGTTGTGTATTGTGTTGTAGCATTGTAAAAGAAATATTTGTGATTGTGAGAGAGTGAAGAGGAAGTTCAACAATGTTGCTACAGGTTGTATCCTTTCATTTTGCTGGACGAAATAATAATAAAGGACTCGCAATCTTTGTTTGGACATAGCCCATCTTGGGTGAACCATGTTATATATGTGTCTCTCTTGTAATGTGTTTTAAGATTTGCATCTTGTTTATTGTTTATTGTTATTTATTTGTGATCCTATTTTTTATAACAATTGGTATCCGAGCCAAAATGTCTATTTGGATAATACAATTACAGGAAAGAAGAGTTCCAGGTTCGAGTGGGAGCAATGGAAGAAGAAGGAAAGTTTAGGCTCGATAAATTTAACGACCAAAACTACCAATTATGGAAGATGCAAATGGAGGACTATCTGTACAAGAAGGATTTATACCTATCGATGGGTAGAAGAAAAAAAACAACCAACAACTATGAAGGATGAAGAATGGGAGGTTCTTGATAGAAATGAACTAGGAACAATATGGTTGTTCCTGGCTTCATCAGTGGCTTTCAATGTTTCGAAAGAAAAGACAATGAAGGGTGTGATGAGCACGTTGGCTAAGATCTATGAAAAATTATCGACTTCCAATAAGGTACTTTGAATGAAGCATTTATTTAATATGAATATTTTAGAAGGTTGATCTATTGCTGACCATTTAAATGAATTCAATACAATTACTAGTCATCTAAGTTCTGTAAAAGTGAAGTTTGATGATGAGGTTAGGGATCTTCTAATCATGTGCTCATTAGCAGAAAGATGGAATGGCTTGGTCATGGCTGTAAGTAACTATGTCCATGGTTCAAACACTCTTAAATATGATGATGTTGTTGGTGTTATTCATAGCAAGGAGATGCGGTGGAAAAGAACAAGTGAGACATCAAGTAATGCTTTGACCATGGAGAGAAGGGGAATAAAAAGAGAGAGAGGAAGGAGTCAAGGTGATCACAACAAATCTAGAAAGGGAAGATCCAGGTCTAGACTGAGAAATATAGAGTGTTGGAACTATGGTAAGAGAGGACATATGAAGAAAGATTGTAGAGCTCCAAAAAAGAAAGGAGACAGGAAGCAGGAGACTACTCAGGAAGTAAATGTAGCAGGTGGTGTGTTACAAGATGTTTTGGTTCTTGCATTAGATAATACTCATGATTACCGAGTAGTAGAATCTGGTCCTCCATGTCATGCTACACCCCATATGAAATTCTTTCATGATTATTTCCCAGGTGATTTTGGACATGTTTTATCGGGGGACGATGAGCAATGTAAAATTGTTGGAATGGGTAAGGTACTAATTAAGTTAAATAATGGAAATGAATACCTGCTAAAATATGTAAGGCATATTCCTACTATGAAATAAATATGATCTCAAGAGGGAATTTGGGAGATAACGGTTGTTTGTCTATGTTTGGAAAAATGTGGTGGAAGATCACTAAAGGAGCATTGGTAATATCAAAAGCAGATAGGACACAGATAGGACAGGTATGTTGTATTTATGTCCTGATAATACTCATTATTATATATCTATAGCTTCCACAGAAACAAGTGCCACATTGTGGCTTCATAGGATTCTCCACATGAGTGAGAAATGGATGAAGATTCTTCACTCAAGGAAATTGCTTCCATATCTGAAGCATGTAAGTTTGGAATTATGTGAGAACTGTGTTTATGAAAAACAGAAGATAGTCATATTTCTCAAGGTTGGGAAACAAAAAAATACTGAAAAGAGATAGCTTGTGCATATATATGTATGGGGACCAGATCAGGTACAATCTCTTGGTGTCTCTCATCATTATGTTACTTTTATTGATGATGCAACAAGAAAAACTTGGGTTTATTGCATTAAACATAAATCTGATGTGTTTGCTACTTTTAAGAAGCGAAAAGTTTTAGTTGAGAATTTGAGAGAGAAAATTTTGAAATGTCTTAGATCTGATAATGGATGTGAATAGCAAGGAGTTTGATAGTTACTATTCATACCATGGGATTCGTAGAGAGAAGAAAATCCCAGGAACACCATAAAATGGTGTGCCATAAAGGATGAATAGGATGATCATGGAGCGTACAAGATGTATGAGATTGCATGCAGGGATTCCCTTACAGTTTTAGGCTAATATTGTAGATACTATTGTTTATTTAATAAATAGAGGGCCTTTAAGCACTTTGGATGGTGGAATTCCAAAGGAGGAATGGACAGTTAAAAAGGTAAACTACTCATTTTTTAGAACTTTTTGTTATGAAGCATTTGTCCATATTGGTAAAAAAAATAGAACAAAGTTTGAGGCTAAATCCAAGAAATGTACCTTTATTGGATATGGGGTTGATTATTTTGGTTATTGCTTACGGGATTATTAAAATCACAAAATCATTAGGAGTAGAGATGTAGTATTCATTGAAAAGGTTATGTACAAAGATTGGTTGCAAGGAAAGAAAAAGGAAGAAGAAAACACAGAGTACATAGTGCTTGATGAAATCAAAGAAACTGAAGTTCCAAAGGTACCAAAAATTCAAGAACAACAACAAGTACCTCAAAATTCTACAAATGTAAGAATATCTACCAGGTTAAGTAGACCCCCTAAATGATTCGCTCATTTATTGTATTATTTATTGTTGACCGATTATGGTGAACCATAATGTTATGAAGAAGCAATGCAGATGGAAACTAGAAAGCAGTGGATGCAAGGAATGAATGAGGAGATGGACATTGGTAAGAAACTAAAATTGGGATCTGATTGAGTTTCCTACTAGTAAAAGAGCATTGAAACATAAATGGGTTTACATGTTGAAGGAAGAAGATGGAGGCAAGAAGAGGTAGAAGGCTAGACTTGTTGTAAATGGGTTCACACAAATGAATGGTATATATCTTGATGAAATATTTTCTCTTATTTTTAAAATGACTTCAATTAGAACTATTTTAAGTCTAGTGGTGCTAGAAGATTTGCATCTTGAACAGTTAGATGTAAAAACAACCTTTCTCCATGGGGATTTGGAGGAAGATAATTATATCCACCAGCCACAGGGGTATGAGGTCAAAGGGAAGGATAATTTGGTTTGTAGGTTGAAGATGAGCTTGTATGGCCCAAAGCCAGGTCCAACGTAGTGGTATTTAAAATTTGATAAGTTTAGTGATAGAAAATAGTTATGGTAGATGCCATTCTAACCACTGTGCGTATTTCAAGAGGCTAGACAATGGAAGATATATTATCTTGTTATTGTATGTGGATGGAATTCTTATTGCAGGGTCTAACATGCATGATATAAATGTGTTCAAAAGGAAATTAGCTAAATAATATGTGATGAAGGATTTGGGTGCTAAAAAGAAAATTCTTAGTATGAGAATAACAAGAGACAGGAAAAATCACAAATTGACATTGTCTCAAGGTGAGTACATAGAAAAGGTGTTTGAGAGGTTTATAATGTAACCAATTAGTGAACCTTTGGCCATCCATTTCAAACTAAGTAAGGATATGTGTCCCAAGCCATAGGAACAGATAAAATACATGTCCAAGGTTCCCTAATCATAAGCAGTTGGAAGCTTGATGTATGCCATGGTGTGCACAAGACCATATATTGCACATGTAGTGGCAGCTGTAAGCAGGTATATGAACAATCTAGGTAAAGAGAATTGGAAAATAGTATAGTGGATTCTTAGGTATTTGAGAGGTACCACTTCTTATGCATTATGTTTTGGAGGTTCAAACACTGTTCTATAGGGATATGTTGATGCAGATATGGCATGTGATAAATACAATGGGAGGGTAACCACATGGTATGTTTTTACTATAGGTGGAACAACAATAAGTTGGATTTCAAAACTACAAAAGGTTGTTGCACTTTCAACAATGGAAGCAGAGTATGTTGTTGCTACAGAGGCTAGTAAAGAGATGATTTGTTTGTAGAGGTTCATGGAGGAATTGGGTAAGAAGCAGGAGAATAGAAGGTTCTACAGTGACATCCAGAGTGCCATTCATACTGCAAAGAACTCAACCTTTCATTCAAATACTAAACATATACATCTCAAGTACCATTTCATAACATTTGTTGTTGAAGATGAATTGTTAAAGTTGGAAAAGATACATACTAGCGAGAATCTTGCAGACATGTTGACAAAGGTATTAACCAGAGAAAAACTGAGTTCCTGATTGGTTTGAGTAGGCCTTCATGCTTGAAGGTGAAGAAGAGAAATTTTCCAAGTCCAAGGTTCAGAGCATATTGCATTAACGGCGGAGTTGTTGTGATCAGTATCCAAGTAGGAGATTGTTGGCTATGGAGCAAGATCTTCCAGATTTAGAGATGTTATTATTTGGTCGTGTTTGTACCCCAGTTTTACTATACACTTATCCTTGCAGGGGGGTGCGGGGGTACATTGTCCCCCATGGGACCATCCCCTTCGGCTGGGGGGCTTGGGGAAAGTGAGACCCCGAAAGAAATTTTTGGGATGTTTTTTGGTCAACAATTTATGGGCCCATGATATTGGGTGACCCGTGGTATTTCCCATCGTAATTATCCTATAAAAGGAAAGCATTGTAATACAACCGTGTGTTGTATTATAACATTATAAAAGTGATCTCTGTGATTGTGAGAGAGAGAATATGAGAGAGTGAAGAGGAAGTTTAACGGTGTTGTTGTAGGTTGTATCCCTTCATTTTGTTGGATGAAATTATAATAAAGGACGGGAAATTTTTTTGTGGACGTAGCCCATCTTGGGTGAACCACGTTATATCTGTGTCTCTCTTGTAATGTGTTTTCATATTTGCATATTGTTTATTGTTTATTGTTATTGCTTTGCGATCCTTCTTTTTCTAACAATGTCCCCTCCCAATAGTTGAATTGGGTGAGGGGGATGCTACACATAACAACGCCTAAAGAAGGAGGTTGGGGATTGAAAGACCTTTTTAGGTTTGGAAAATATTTAGATGTAAAGTCAATGTGGAATTTTATTTCTAAGGAAGGTAAGTGGTAGCAAGTTCTTAGATGAAAATATTTAAAAGGGGAATCTATCGTGAGTTGGATAAAAAATCCAAACAAAAGTTTTAAAGGGGGTTCTATTTTCTGGAAAGTATTAGTTTAGGATTTCCCAGTGGTGGGAGACCTCTTAGCATGGAAGGTCGGTACTAGGACACAGACTATGACAGGGAGGGACTATATAAGGGGATGTGGTCAAAAGGAAAATATTTCAGAAACTTGTATTAGTGATCTTAATGACAAGGGTTTGATTACTGTTTGGGATGCTGTAGATTGTTTTGGTACAATGAGAGCATTACAAAGTTGGAAAATGGACGAGTTTCTTGATCTCTTTAGGAGGTTGAAGGATGAGTGGAATGGCTGGGTGGAAGAAATGATGAGAGGATTTATTTATATAAATGATGAACTGGACTGGCTAATATGGACTAGGAGTAAAGTTGGGGGAAATTATTCGGTGAATCTTGCTTATAAATGGTTTTGTGTGGTGGCAGATATTCAAAGGTCTTGGTAGTGGAAGATAATGTGGAAGGTTACGGACCCAAGGAAAAGTATATTATTTATGTGACTAATACTGAATGGAAATGTGTTGAATTCAAACTAGTTAAGAAAAAGAAGCATTGAGGGACCAAGTATTTGTGTTATGTGCATGAATGATGAGGAAATACTTGAACATCGTTTCAATCAACATGAGTTCTCTAGAAAGGTTTTGGAGGGAATAAGTAAAGGAATCAACATTGATAATCTATGGGAAGTTGGGAATACATAAAGTAATCTTAAACAATGGTTTGAAAAGTCAAAATTGAAAACTGTTAAATGCATTCCTTATCTCATTGTATGGGGATTTTGGAGAGCGAGAAATGCAAATATTTTTGAAGATAGATATCTCCCAGATTTTGTGGTGAGTAGCAAAGTTAGTACTTTGATAATATTTTTTAGAAACAACAATCCAGATGTAAAGGTGAGGGTTCCAAAAGATATTAGTATTGATCAGGGGAGTAGGGGAATTTTCGATGGAGCTTGCACTAACCAGACTTGTGGTTTAAGTGGTATCCTATATGTTTTAGAGCCCTATTTGTAAATTTTAGGGATAATGGTCGAAATGAAACTAATAATAGGGAAAAAGGATTAGATACTAAATTTCTTAGAGGATCAATGAGCTTAGAGGATCAGGGACTTTGAACTATGGATTGATGTCATGGAAGGGAGAAAAAAGATTTAAAATATCAATATACAATATACAAGGAATTGGTAATAATCTTAAATTGCTTGTTGGAGCTTTCAATTCGTTTTGAATATCTCATATTTTCAGAGATCAGAACGAAATTGCAAACTCTTTGTTGAAGGAAGGGATGAGCATGCCGGTTAGTACAATAATTGTAACTAAAATCCACAATGGTACCACTCAAGTAACTCACGAGGTCTCTACTAATTATGGACTATTTTTTGTGGGGAATGATCTTATTTGGTTGAAGTTTTTAAAGCTAAGATAAATGATCAAGACTGGACTTTATGAAGGTCCTTGAGGTATTAATTTTTATAAAGTTTTGATAAGACTTTGATGGATATGTTGTCAACTGTTTTAAAAGCTAGATTATCCATAGTTCCAGCTGATAATATATGAACATATGAATCTGGGTTCTGAGATTAGCAGGAAGAGAACATTTGAATTTGTACTGGAGTTTTTCATGTATTTACAATTGAAAATAATTTACAGTCTGAAAAGAATGTAATTTTGGATCTTTCAAGGATTTTGCAATATTTTTCCAAGTGTGATAAAAAAATTTCTCTTAAAAAATGTATGTTTTTTTCAAAATAAGAATTCATATACGATTTTAAAAAAAATCAAATATCAATGCTTTTTAAAATTTTCATAGCATTCAATTAAATAAAAAATTCAAAAATTATTTGTTTAAATGACTTTGTCTTTTTAATAATTTTAATACAATTGAAAAAAACATTAAAATTTTTTAATCAAAATTATTATAATTTAATTAAAAATTAAATTTTATAGTGAAAAATATTAATATAATATAAAATTTAGAACATTCCAATTTCAAATATACTTATAGTTCCTCATTTCCTCTTTACTTCGGATCCTTAATATCCTTAAAGTTCCAATTTCTGCTCCTATGAATCTAGTTTCAAAAGAGCTTTATGCATCGTAGGTTTAAGAAAATATTTAAAAACAAGAGATTTGAATTAAACCCATTCTTGTAAAATTGAGTGATGGCAATGATGGTATTAGCGAAAGCATGCAATATACTTAACTACGATGGATTGAGTCATAATCTGATTGCGATTTTACCTAAAGTTAAAGGATGGTTATTTATATTTAGATGTAATTGTTTTTTGAAAGCGGATTATATTTATGTTTTAATTTTTTATTTTTTCAATCATTTCAAAAAAAATATGGCGTGTTACTAAATACGGCTCTTTACATGTTACAAAAAAATTCAATTCATCAATTATTACATTAAGATCTTGAAAAGCTCCATTAACTCTTGGTATGCTAATTTCGAGGACTTTTCATATAGATAATTTTGAAAAATATTTAAAACTACTAATTTTATTTTGGAAAAATAGCGTCGCACTAGTACTATTTGTTATCTACATATTTCTCAATTTTAATATATGGATTTCATCATTTAAGTACCTAAACGCTGCACTAACATGGACGTATACCTCGGGGAGGCAGGTGCGGGTGGGATAATCTTTGATCCTAGAGGAAACATACTCACTTCTTTTGCCTGGGGAATATGACATAAATCCAACAATGAAGCAGAATGGTTATCACTCTACCATGGCCTAGAATTGGCAGGGTGGAATAACATCGCTAAACTTATAGTTTTTGTAGATTCGAAGCAGGTTATTCAAAAAATGAGAACAGATTACAAGCATGGCGCCGCCAATTGCAAAATAATTTAAGATCGCATATGTCACAACAATCCAGATCATATTACCACATCCTCAAAGGTAAAAACGTTATTGCAAACAAGTTGGCCAACCAAGGAGTCAAAAATAATTTGGGTTTGGTTTCGATTAAGGGTCAACCCACTTATCATAAGCATGTCCCCTAGAATAAACTTAATATGGGGGTGTAAGGTTTGGTCCTCCCGCAACCTTACCCTTCGTCCACCCCATCGGCGCCTAAACAACAAGTGTTCCTTGTCACAGCAGCATTGGCCTCGTGGCAATTTCGTTCACGTGAAGAATTTAATGAATTGTCCTTATATCTGGATTTTCGAGGCTAAGACATGATCGTTGGAATGCTTCATGGAAACACTAAGAGGGATGAATACCTCTCCCCCGCCTCTTGCATTTCTATGTGAGATAGAGGAGCTCCACAAGTTGCTTTCTTTTGGTATTAGACCTCCAGAGGAAGATATTAGGATCTTGTTTGAAGGTTTACTTAGTAAAAAGGCTCTTGTCTGTGAACCAACACAAACCCCTTTCTTGTTTTCTAACAACTTCAAAGATGAAGTGCCTTCTCCCGCTTCTTGGTTTCCGGAGGTTCTGTATAAGATTCCTACTGTAAGTTTCCACGACGGTAAGTTTTTTGTGTTGGTCCTTCCTCTGGTCCTTTGAAGGAACTTCCTTCTGCCTCTTCTACCCCATCGGTGCTAAACAATTCTCAGGTTTCAATGGAGAATAACCAAGCAAACAAGGACATCAATGACATCAAAGAAACTCTAACGGATATAAAAAATGGTCTGCGATGGATATACAAAATGGTTGGCACCGACGTCAAGGAGAACAAGGTTGTAGCTGCAGACGTTAAGTATTTGGAAAACCAGATGGGTTGCCACGAGTCAAGAATAGATGAGAATGATCGTGACCTCCGCGAATCGATGGGAATAGTGGATATCATAAAAGTAGAAGTCCAGAAATTGACAAGCATGAACTAGTGCAGTCACTACCAGGAAACCTCAGCCAATAATGGTCATCAAATAGAAGAAACTTCGGTTGTTCAGTCGGTTCGTGATTTAGAAGGAAGGGAAAAATAGGTTACTTCACCATGCCTCCAAGATGTTTTTTTTGTGTTATGTTAAATATCTAGTTTGTCAGACTTTACCCTTCAATGGGTATAAGTTTTTTCAAAAATCACTTAAGAACCATATATATTTTAGTTATAAGTGTAGTTCTTTCAGTTTCCTTTCTGCATAATAGTTTGAAACTATGGCAACCTTTTTTGTAAGGATGGTTGTGCTCATCTTTTATATATATATATATAAATCTTTCTCTAGTTTTTGTTAAAAAAAAGACATGTACATATACCTTATCATTTGCTGAAAAAAATAAACTCTCAATGATATGAAAAATCAAAATTGGATTAGTTATGAACATTTTCAATAAATAAAATTTATATATTTAGAAATATGATTCAAATTCTTATGTTTTATATATCTTACTATAAGCAAAATTCATTGTGTAAATATGTCAAAATACCAATATATGATGAAGGAAGTCTACAATTATGTTACATCTAACTTGTCAAAAGAGACCATCATTATCTTACAATCATCTTAAAGTAAAATATATATTATTAATAATAATATAGTTATAAAATATTCATTTATATTTTAAATAATAAGTTAAAATACAATTTATATACCAACTTTTGTAAATACCTTCAAAAATAAATACTTATAATTAAATATGTATTGATATTTATACATAGATAAATATACAAATATTATTATTCTCTCCTACATGTTTTTATTATCGTGCATGTCTGGGTAGGTTGTAACTTTCTGGGTTACTTGCTCCTCCTTTTAACTATGTGGATTGCCAGATTAATTCCGCTCTCTATTTAATTGAATTTGAATGGATCCTCACTTTTAGAATTAATTAAAGAAACTTGTAAAACAAACGCATTTTATTTTTACATATAATTTTTATTTTTTATACAAAATAATTGCTCTTTGCAGGCGTCACCTGGGATTGTATAATTTTGTTATGTATTCTGGCATAGCCTAACCCTATTGAGTGTTATCAATGTTACTACAAGGCGGTCGACTATCGGATACGTGTTAACCATGAACACTCAATTTTGTGGGTGGAATAAACTAGTAAATATTTAAGTCTTGGGTTAATTCCTCTATTATTTCTCTAAGTATTTGAGATTTGTACGAGGACATACTGAAGTGAAGTGAAGTGAAGCATGGTTTAACTTAGTTTCATTACCGAATTTTATGGGTTTTCTCACTCGAGACCAAAAGTTTTGAGATTTGTATGAGACTAAAGCGAAGCATGGTTTAACTTAGTTTCATTACCAAATTTTATAGGTTTTCTCACTCGAGGCCACAAGTTTAGATTGTAGTAATTTATTTTATAATTACTTTGGGTGAAAAGGAAAATAAATTTTTTGAGTGGTTTTTTCTGAGGCTTTTGTGTAAAATTAAACAAATATATATAAGTAAAAGAAAAGTGATAAAAATCTTGATGGGACCAAAAAAAGAAAAAGAAAAATGTATTTTAATACATTTCTAATGTAGTATATAGCCTTTGGATTATACTTTCTTCTTTTTTTCATAATCGAGTACTTGCAACAATGTAAGAACGTATGATTGATGAGTGCGAGCTCATTTTGAGACGGCTATGGAGAAACAATAACGAAGGGTTTGGACAGTGCGAGCACGTTTTGAGAGTCGTCTTGATGGTTTTGCGCTGGCGGATAGGGTTCCTACCCTAGCTGCCATTACTGTTTCTCATTCTCTCTGGTTTTCAGGGGTTTTCTTTCTTTGCGGTGGCGACAGGGGGTTTGTGGAGATTGCAGCGACGTTTTTTGTGGCACAACAACCCTCTTCCACGGCGGCTCATTTTTCCTCTGTTTTCCTTTTCCTGTGGCGGGCGCTCTCCACCTTTGCAGCTCGCCTTGTGGTGACGAAAACTTCAACGGCCCACGACATTTGCGGCACGACCTGTGGTGGTGGAAGTCAATTCTTGGTTGTGTTCTCCTACAGCAGTGGCTTCGGGAGGTGTTGCTTTGGTGGTGCCACCGTTTTCTTGTTTTGTGCCTCTACAAAGGTTGATGTTGTTTCCTTGGTGGTGATTTTGTGGTGGTTTTGGAAGCTATGCCTTGTTTCTCGTCGACCTATTGATCTCCATCTACTGCGGCGTCGGATTCTTGGTTTGGCATTTACAGCTGTGGCCTTATGGTGGCGTTTATGTTTTTTCTTCTATGGACCGCGGTTTCAGTTTGATGTGCACCAGCTAGGGTTTTTTTTACCTTTGTTGGGTGCCTGGTTTTGCTGGGTTACTATGTATTTTGTATGGATTTGTTATCCATCTTTATTTGCTATTCGAAGTAGACTTGAGCTGCTAGTGATAGTTCTATAAGTTTGTAGTTGTTTATGTATTTCTGGATAGTGGTTAGATATTACTTGTCTGGATCTGATATTTTGATGATGTACCCAATTACCTTTGATTCAATAGAATATCAAGGAATGCTTTTGTCGTCTAAAAAAAAAGAACATATGATTGAGAAAAGGGAAAATTCTAACTCCTAAAAAGTTGTATGCTTCTTTATAGATTTGGGTGAGAAGGAGGGAATTGCCCAAACATTATAAACTTTAATGTTATGTCTTCTAGACCTTGCAACTCCTCCTTGAGAAATTAGAGTATGAGGATTGTATATTTTATTAGCCTTGTGTAAAAAGGGAACTTCGAGATAAAGTTGTAGGACTCCTGAAAATATTTTTGGAAAAGAAACATTTTTTTGTGGAGGTAGCCCCTTGCAAGGGTGAACCACTTATATTGGTGTCCTTCTTGTATTGTACCTTATGTGTTTCTTTTCTTCTTAATCTAATAAGCATGATGAATATAATGATTTTCATGTTATGTGCCACGACCATCAGAAGATTATGGTGTGTAGTAAGAGAAATGTGCTTTTGTGCTTCCATTTTACAGAACAATGTTAAAATGAGACATTACTTAACACTCTACCTATCTGTTTTGTTATTGTACCATGTTTCTTTAAGGTTTAAGGAATAAGATTGTTGCCAATAAGTAAGTGCTCTTTAATATGAAATCAAGTAGAGTACATTATCATGCACATGATCTTCATTCCAATAATAAGGATTTGGTTATGATGTGAGATAAAGTATTGTTGATGAAATCTTTGTGGGAAGAATTTTCATTGTGAATTTAATTATCATGTTAATTATCCTATGCAATCGTTCAATATTATCTTCATTAGTCTCTTAAAGATGGTATGGTTGTATTTATTTGTTATGTTCAAGAAGATTTTATGAATGCCCAAATGCCCAAGATTGGGTGGTAAATAGTTGAGATAGAGAACAAGAAAGTGGAAACTCATCATTTGGTGATAATGTTATATTATCAATGAGACTTTTATTTATAATTGAAGAATGAAGTTAAAAAAAATACCCCATGTTCCAAAAAAGTAGATTGTAGATTGGGTTTCTTACATTATGCTTCCCATCATTCCCCCCACAACATAAAAAAAACACTTGTTAGTTGGGAAACTAATTATCAAATGTTAAAAGATTAAAACAAAAAATAATTAGAACAGTCCTCAATTAAAGACATGGAAACTACTAAAGTCCCCATGTCAAGACTTAAGGCTTCCTTAGATCGGCCATCCACAACCATATTATGCTCTTTGTAAATACATTGAAGGTTCGTGAAAGAACTCTTTAATTCCACAATCCTGTCACACTAATGTTCTAGCTCCAAGACTTGTATATTGGATAAAGAGTTTGTCCACTCAACTATAACTTTGGAATCTTCAAAAAGAACTAAACTGGATAAAGCCTATAGGTGCAACAAAGTATGATAAGATCCATAATACTAATAATTCAGCTTAAGTATTTGTACTTTTACTGCAGCACAACTTTAGTTTTTTTTCAAGAAGAAAAAGTCAGTTCCTAAAACCATGATACAATGTATCATTCAGAGTTACAAGGGAAGCCGTCAAGCATATAACATATCCATATCAAATATGCTAGGCTAAATGCAACATCCCCACTCTAATCTCTTCGAGAAAGAGACTCCACACAATCCAAAAACAACACAATATGAGCTCTAAGGGCATATCCAAAGGAAGCACTAGAGGGGAAAGCCCCTCCACAAAGCCCTTGAAGTTGTTATGAGTGCTGGTTACTTTCCTTCCAACATTTATGTGGAAGATAATGAAGAGTTCATCAAACCTGTTACTTTATAGGAAATCCAATCTATCCTTACTTTGAGCAAGAATGATAAGAGCCCTGGTCCGGATGGAATTCCAGTAGAGGTTTATCGGGCACTGTTTGATGTTATGGGACTTGATTTACTTCGTGTAATCGAAGATTCAAGAAAATCTGGTAAAATTCCAGCTATCTTTAACTCCACTCTTCTTGTTCTAATTCCCAAGATTGACCTACCTATTTGTTTCGAGGACTTCAGGCCAATTGCTTTGTGTAATTTTTGTTACAAAATCATCGGTAAGATTATTTCTACTCACATCAGACATGTGTTGGGTCATTATATCTCGTGTGAACAGTTTGGGTTTTTACCAGGGAGACAGATTCATGATGTGGTGGGTGTCATACAGGAGGTTTTACATACCAAATTCATGGTAAACACTTAAAATATGTGATTCTTAAAATCAACCTGTCTAAAGCCTATGATAGAGTTAGTTGGACTTATCTGAGGGTCTTCTTGTCCAAAATGGGATTTGATGGTTTATTCATTAGTTGGGTTATGAGCAGCTTAAATTCTGTCTCCTTTGTTGTTCTTATTAATGGAGCAGCTTCTATTTTTCTTAAAGCTGGAAGGGGGTTAAGACAGGGTTGCCCCTTGGCACCTTTAATTTTTCTGATTATTGTCGAAGGATTGAGTAGAGCCATTTACTGTGCCAAAGATGATTGAATTTATCGTGGTATATCTTTTGGAAATGAAAGTTCTCTAACTCATGTACTTTTTGTGGATGATGTTATCATGGTCATTGATGGATCAGAACAATCTTTATCTTCTCTGTATGAGATCCTTTTGACTTTTTATAAAGCATCTGGTATGCAAATTAATGATAAAAAATCTATTTTATATCATTCTGGTCTGGACGATTTTGAGATCATTACTATTCAAAATATTTTTTCTTTTACTGTGTTACCTCTTGTGACTGGTATGAATTATCTTGGTTTCTTTCTTAAACCACGCAGATATGTACTGAAGGATTGGGACTGGCTTATTGCAAAAGTGGAAAAAAGGATTCTGAACTGGAGTTTTCGGTGGCTAACCAAGGGAGGTAAGCTTACGTTGATTAAAGCAGTCCTTGAAGCCATCCCGATTTACTGGATGCATTTTTGGATCCCTGTGGGGGTTATTGAGAAAATAAGAAAGATTTGTTTTAGATTCCTGTGGTCTGGACATAAGGATTCTGCTGGTCTTCCTTGGACTTCATGGAAATATTTGGCTTGTCCCAAATCCCTTGGTGGTTGGGGACTCAAAATTCCGGTGGTTTTCTCGAAAGCCCTTGCAGCGAAGAGTGTTTGGAATATCATTTCAGGTAAGGGTCTCTGGGTTCAGATTGCTGTTCAAAAATATATTTATCCTCTATCTATTCTGGATTGGATCTGTGCACGTGACAAGAAGAAAAAGAATATTTCAATTTGTTGGAAAGTTGTTTTATTGGATTTTGAACTTATTGGTAATAATCTTGCATGGAAGGTTGGTAATGGTGCTGATCTAAGGATTGGTATTGATCCTTGGGTTGGTTGCAAATGGCGTCATCAATTACCTATTTTATTGCTTGATAAATTACATTCTGATGGCATTTTCCATCTTAAAGATATTGGATGCCCTGGTATGACTCTTATGATTGATCAAGGATGGTTTTCTGCAAACATTATTGGACTATATGATTCTCAAGATGTCTTATGTTGGAATGACTATGTAGCCATTCTTAAAGCGAGTCATGTCAGACTTTCTTCCAATGATGATATACTTGTCTGGAATCCTTCCAAAACTGGTAAATACACTCCTAAAGAAGGTTATGTTCATCTACTTCAGGACAAGATTGGTTTGGAACTATCCTGGTGGTGGAAAGTCTTGTGGAAACTTAAATGCTCCTTAAAATCTAAAATTTTTTGCTGGTTTCTTTTTTCTAGAAAGGCACTCACTTGGGATGTCCTGGCTAAAAGAGGTTTTGAAGGTCCTGGTAGATGTTACTTGTGCAAATTGGAGGTTGAAACTAATCATCATCTAGGAGTGGATTGCCCTTTCACTAAGAGTGTTTGGCTTGATCTTGAAGATAATTTAAATTTTAGAAACTTATGGTATGGGACATCTACAGACTGTTTGAAGAATTGGTTTCTTAATATGCAAGTTAAGCATATTAGGTCATTGCCTGTTATTGTTTTGTGGTTTTTATGGAAGGCTTGTAACCAGAGCTGTTTTGAAGATCAATCTCTGCTACCTTCACAGGTTTGCTCTTTCAGTTTGGGTTTGCTGAGAACTTTCCCACAAAAGGATCAAGTTCTGAAAAATAGACTTGTTTTTGCAGAAATTATTGATAAAACCTATCCTTGGGGTTTTTTTAGATGGATCAGCTGCTGAGGATTCGACAGTCAGTGGAGTTGGAGGTATACTTTATTTTTCTGATAAAATTTTCTTCTCCTTTAAAGCTGGTTTAGGGGCTGGTACTAACAATTCGGTCGAACTTTGTGCTTTAAAGCTTCTGCTCACTTTGGCTAGGATGAAGGATTCTAGAAGAATCCACATTTTTGTCGATTCACAGTTAGTTATTAACTGGGCCAAGGGTAATTTCAGAATGCACAACTTAGAATTATCTTTAATTCTACTGGAAGTTCATAGACTTTTTGACAGGTTTGAGATGGTGCAATTTCAACATATCTATTGTGAAAGGAACAGTCTTGCTGATTCTTTGGCTAAGAAAGGAGCAAGGATTTGTGAGGGTCATTGGTTTATCAAAGAACAGAGAGAGGAATCAGTTTATGAGTCCTATCAGATCTTTTGATCTGATCTTGTTGATTATGAGTTCTTACTTTTTACAGGTCATTTGATGGTTTTTTTTTTGATGATGCATCTATATCAGACTGAGTGTTGATCATCCTTTGTTGGATGCAATTGAAATATGCAAGTTTTCTGAATCCTTTGATACTTTATGAATCTATTTGATTTAAAGATACATTTTGACACTAAATGTGTGTTTATGTTTTGAGAATTTGCTTCTAGCAAATCTATGATGACAAGTTTTGATGATTGATCTTATGATCCTTATATGTAAATATTATGATCCAGTTTTAGACTTATTCATTTTTGGATGAAAATGGACTTCTGTTCCTGAGAAATGTAAAGAAATTTACGATTTTTTTCAATGAAAAAAATAAAAGCAACTTAAGTGCCAAAATAACACTGCTCATACCAGAGAAATAGACTGTAAAAGAAAGACTTTAATCTTTCGATAAAAGCTAAATAAGGCACCGTGCACAAAGCAAATCGAAATTTTTTTATATTTCCATTTCCATTTCCATATCCATATCTATATCCATATCCATTTCCATTTCCATCTCCATTCACCCCTCTCAAAAAAGTGGTCCATGAAAAAGAAGTTCCCCTATCGAAAACAGTGCTTCTTTTAATAAGCCATCCACGCTTGAAAAAGAAGTTCCCCATATAAAAAACAATGCTTACTTTAATAAGCCATCCACGCTTGAATTCTGCAGCACAGCCTTAATTGAAAACGCATCTCGACGTGAAAATTCTGCATATCTTATTCACAGTCTTAATCACAGCAAACTAAATATGGATTCCACGATCCACGCTAAGTTTTCGAAAAAAAAGTTCTCCATATTGTGGGTGGCTCATTTTTCAGTTCACGTGCATAATAATTTACATTACATTGAATCTGGTGCCCGCTGCCAAATTTTCATCCGTATTCTGCTTTCTAATTTCTATGTTCATAACGTTTATGGAAATTAATTATCCTCGTTGTATTGTCCAGACTTGTTATTGGGAAACGGTCAAAATAAAGACAAGTCGGAGAGCAACGTTTCACCGACTATGAACGGAATCTGCAGACTGTGAGTCCATCTGGACTTGTAAAAGTGAAAACTGTCACCTGTGTAATTTACCAAACCTCTGTCTATCAATTGAAGTTGACATCGTCTTATATTCTTCAGTAACTGCAACCAATGGCTGAGAACCTGCAAGCTATAAAGTTTAACCATTGTACTTAGTGCCGTCATGAATCTTTTTTTCTGAAGAACTCAAGTAGAGTCCAGAGAGATCGGTCCTGTCACACGCTTTACATTCGAGGATTCATGCGTATTGACTTTAGTAACTGTCGGCATGGCATACCTAATATTTAGCATGTTGTAAATCATTTAATGCTTGTGCAGTAAGTTTGATTAAGTTGGCAAGAGCTATCTATTGAGCTGCAGAGCATTTAATTCAGCTGCAGCAAGCTTGATGATCATTGGATCTTGAGCTGCTCGAGATCCAACGGTCAACAAGCTTGCTGCAACGGCATTAAATGCTCTGCAGCTCAATGGATAGCTCTTGCTAAGTTTGATGACCATTAGATTTCGAGTAACTCAAGATGTAACGATCCAGCGGCATACAATGCTCCGCAACATGCTAAATATTGTTTACCTAAAATAATGCTAAATAATTATTTTATTATTATTATAACAATATAAAAATGGAACTATATTTTAAATTGTAATGTGGATTTACAATATGTGCATGATCCTTTTATAACATTTAGATCTCTTGCCATTTAAAAATTTAAAATATTTTTAGATTATGGTCACTATTTCTTTGATTAGTTTTATTGTTGCACATTTAGTGATGATGATGATGATTATCTTTTTTTTGACACTAACTTTAGGTTATTAGATTTTAAAAAACATAATACATCGCTCATAAAAAAACATAAATACACAAATAGAAAAATGTTTTTCATCCTCAACCTTCATAGACTCATACATATGGCAAACCCTTTATGCCATGTGTATGAGTCTATAAATCTTGATGTTACCTTCAATCAATATCATTTATGTGTATTAAACTAATTTCAAATATAATGTTTTAAATGTTTTTATCAAGGTTGACATGTTTATATTATTGTATTTGCATATAAAATGATAAAGTTAGTTTTCAGGCAAAAGAAGTGGGAAGGTATTTCTTATCTTTATAAGAAAAAGTCAAAAATGAGGAATTAGTTAATTTGATAAGAAAAAATAATAAAAAAATGAAAAGTTATTATTATAATAAAGGTAAATTTATTTAAATGACTTATATACATTATTATGGAAACAATATTTTGAAATTATTTATCAATTTTTTTTATGAAGAATCATTTTTTAATTCAATTTTGACATGTGTACAATAATTGTATGATTGTATGATCGTTATCATAAGAAGAACTTTGATAATATATAGAATACTGCTTTATTAAAAATAATAAAAAATGTTATTTTAATTTAGTTTATATGTGTATCATATTTGTATTTAAAGGTATTGTTTTTTTTCCAAGGAAAAAAGCTTAATTTAATTATTTGACAACCAAATTACATAGTGTAGAAGTGCTTTTTCAAGCTCTTTTCAAATAATTCTTTCTGTCCATCTTCATATTGTAGTTTTTTCTTAAAGAAGAAAACTGCAAGAAGAGTTTTTTCAAGCTCTTTTTAGTAAGGCTTCTTTGTATGTGTCTCCATGTTGTAGTTTTACAAAAAGAGAAGAAACTACACTACTTATGCCTTTCAAGGCCTATTAAAGTTGTTGTAAATTATACCATGATCATAACTATGTATCGGTCCAAAAAAGGTCGAGAGTAAACAGAAGTCCCCAAAAAGGATAGAGAAGAAAAGACTACTTCTTTAGCTTAGGAGAGGGCCATCAACAAAAGGCTTATGGTAGAAGGAAAATGTTTTATTTATGTTTTCCGTGATCTTCCAATGGCCATGTGTTAGAATTAGGTCTTCTTTTGAGAGCTTGTCTAGTGAAGTGTTGCCTTCTCTGTAAACATGATGCCATTTGAAGGTACAATTATCATATAGTCAATAGTCTAAATATTAGAAGTTTTTAATTTTTTCAGGTTTTCTTTTTATCTTGTTTTTCAATGGTTAAAATTTTAGATTAATTTTTGAAATAAATTTGCATATATTTTGTGGCCTTGATGTATTGTTGATGTTAAATCTATTTATGCATTCAAAAATATAATTTAGACACTTTAAAATTCAGCTTTTAGAAAGAAAAAAAAGCCTAATTCCAATAAAAAACTACCTAAAAATTTACAAAATAAATATTCTAATAAAACATGTTATAATAATGCATTGAATGATATGATTATTAATAAAATGAATAATTTATTTAAAAATGTTATTTTAATTCAAATTTTAACTTATAGATTTTAAGAATAACATATAGATTATTATTATACTATAATAATATTTATATATATAATTATTATAAAAATAGCAATAGTTTATTTGTTAGAAGTTTTGAACTTTCAAATGATTTATCAAATCCTATTAATTTTATTTTAATTTATTATGTGAAAAACAAACCACAAAAACCTCTCTAAACTACAACATAAAAAAATATTACAGAATAATACATTGAATGATATGATTTTTAATCAAAAGGGATATTTAATAATTTAGGTTTAAAATTATTATGACATTGAACATTAAAGACTATCATAATAAAAAAATTATTTTTAAAATTATTTATTTAATTTAATTTATATATATATATTAAAGAATTTAAGAGATATATCATATATATTTTTAAAATTATTTATTTTATTTAATTTTAATACATATCATATATATATTAAAAAATTTAAGAGATATATCATATATATTTTGTATGATACTTATAAAATATAACATTACAATTTGAAATTGTACTCTATATAGTAAAATAATAAAATAAATCATAAAGAAAAACGCTTCAAGGCTCGAACCCGTGACCTCTCCCCGTACCGAAAGAGTGTGCGCACATCTTACCAATTGAGCTAACCCTTGGGGCCAAAAAAAAAAACGCTTTTACTTGAGGCTTTGACCAACCCAAATTCTAATCTAACCCATTTCCAAATAACTTGAGGCTTTTACTTGAGGCTTTGAACAAATAACTTGCGCTTCCTTGTTTCCAAACTCCGGTAGGGTGATAGATGCTTTTGCATCACAGTGAAAATCATAAGAGGTACATGACTTACATGTTTTTGTATATGTTGACACCAGGGGATGTTTACACAATGTATTTTTTTTAAATTATAGTTGGTGGATGGATCATTAAGGTAAATAATCAATAATCTATAAAATTTGAATTGGTTTATTGGAATGTTTATTTAGCTTAAAAAACCTTATAGTGGTAGTTGACAAACTTTATTAAGGTCCCTGTAAAACCATGTCATAGTATTTGAGGCAAGTGTGCACATCTACTCAACACCGTCAAAGAAGGCTGGGAGAACAATCCATATTTTGGGCCTCTTAACAAGCCTTTCCCATTCATAGTAATGTTTTTAAGATGGTGTAATAGTAGCTTCAAATAAAATTTTAATTCATAATGTGATTACTTTAAACATTAAATGACTTAAGTGATATTAAGTTGAGCCTAATTGTACACTATATTATGATAAATGACTTAAGTCATAAGTTGAGCTTAATTGTACACTACATTATGATATTAGAGAAACAAAGTTTGCATTAACCAATTTATTTATAAATTTGAATGCGTGTCAAGTCTTCATGGTTAGGTATAACTTGGCTTTTTTTTATAAATAAAATAAAACATTGTACACAAATTAGTATTATTATTATATATATAGAGTAATATTTTTTTTATATGTTTCAATTATTGAATTATACTGGTTGTAAAAAAAAAACATTACCAACAAATTAATATTATCATTTTAATATAAATTAATATTATCATTTTAATATATATATTGGTATTTTTTTTTTAAACATTTCAATTATTAATCTATATTTTTATTGATAGATAGATGTAATTACTCAACTTATATTTTTATATATTACATGGATATAATTACTTACCTTGTGATTGATGAAATACATTAGTCTTTATTTTTACATTGGATCTAGAACCTTCTTTGTTATTTATATGGACGGAGTTCTTTNATATATATATATATATATATATATATATATATAACTTGTTTGTATTTGTAATTTTTACTATAGTGTTTTAACAATTTTGTTGTTGAAATTAAAGGTTTGAAAACTTGGTTATTTAATTAATGTTTTCCATGTTTGGTTGTATGGTGAATGATTGTCAACTGTATATTTAATGCTTTGGATTTCTGTTTATATGGATAAATGATTGTCAATTGCTCAGTTAATGCTTTGTTTGTTGTTATTAATTAGTTGTTGGCCAATGGTTGAACATCAAGTGTCAATTTTAGGGTGATGATCTCAAAATTTTGTAAGTCATAGTTTGGAGTGACAATTTGAGATCCCAACCAAGATAGATTTAAGGGGTATAAAACCATGTTGTAGTGAATTGTTGACTATAGTAATCTAGAAATATGGTTGTTAGAAATAAAAGATAGCCTTTTTGGTGCAAGGGGGGCCAAGCATAGCCAACCCAACCAGCACCTCCAGGATCTGGTGGCTCCTACACTTAGTAGGACTTCCAAATTTCTCTCTCGGCCAAATTCTGCGCTAAATTGTCTCCCCGCAATTCTGCTTCCGCAACAAGATTTCCTGCAACCCTGTTTCCGCAATAGAGCCTCTTCGCAACTCTGTCTCTGCAACAATAGCTCTGCAATAGGCTTTCCGCAACAGATTTTCTGCAAGCAGGTTGCGGGATGCGGGATGCAAGATGCATGACCAACTTTCCAAAGTTGCCCCCTCGCAACTTTCCTACCGCAACTTTTCCTCCACAATTTTCCCCATCGTCAGATCTTTGCGGCCTTCTCCACGACTGTCGGTCTACTCTTTGACGTGGATCTCACAGATATTTGTAGATTCGTTATTGCCCTCGCAACTTTCCTTACAGATCTCTCCTAGACCGTTAGACCTTCGTCTGCAGATTCAATCTCCGCCATTCATTTTCTACAAAAACTTGTTAATGCAAAAAATCTGCGTGCTGCACTGATTGATCATGGAATCGATCAATCTAGCCTGCAATCTGCAAGATTCATTAGCCTAACCCTTCTATGCATGCATCTATGACCTATTTCATCCATTCAAGCAACAATTTAACCCTTGAATCTATAATTTCATAGAAATGCACAAATGTTCAGAAAATTGCCGAAGTCGGCTCTGCACAGACACACAGTTCAAACAATAAATACATGGAGGCTAATAACACTACAAACACAAATCAACTCTTTCTATTAAGCAAACACACATACAGACACAGTTCGACTCTCCTTCTTCAGTTTATTAAAATATTTACAAGTAGAACCAGACGCAGGTCTGTTTGTCTCTTTGCAAATGGGATTATAACCCTGAAGAATAGAACTGAAGGACATAACCCTTCCTACTTCATTAAAATGCCTATTTAACCTAAACGGTTACCTCCACCGAGTGGTCCTGTAACCTTAAACAAACAACTACAACGCATGATGAAACATCCTTGTGCAAAACAAATAGGTTGCGGCTTGATCTCCACGTAGGAAGTCATGATCCACCATCACTCTTATCACCGCTAACAAACTATGATTCATCATTTACTGACACCTATCAGATTAGATCTTTTATTCCTATGCTTGCTATCTAGAAATAAACTCTTTACATGAGATTTACAATGGTTTTACATTAAACCCCTCCTTGGGTTAATGTCAAGACCTTAGGGTCTGACCAAAAACTTAGTAGTTGATCTTGAGAGCTAATGCTCCTGCATCAGACTCCCAAAGTAGAAAAGAATCATGACCTCCTGGTCATGCATCTTCATCTCCTGTCTTCCTGGATCCCAAACTTTAGTCTGCAATCTTTCAAAAGCTTTATTGTCATTGTTTCTTGCTGGCTGTAACCTTCCAAGATTCTAAACCTTATGTTGTAGTACTCCACTGTCTTTACCTTCATCATTCTTCACTCTCCATTCAACTTTACAGCGGTCTTCCTACTTTATTCTGTTGTAGCTTTTCTTAGGAATTTTCATCAATTTCCACAATTCATCTATCTCACTCTGCAACTTTGCTCCTTGCTGAAAATAAATCTTGTCATTTTCACCTTGCAACTTCCTTCTTCCTTCACTCACAAGGATATAAATATCCTCTCTCCATTCTTTACTACTTCATACCTTCCAAAATATATTTATAACATTAAACTGTCTTCTCCACTGCTCTACAATATATTTACTGTTGTCATTCTCAAAACCTTCGGATCTGATTTCATTTGTCTCAGCTTTAGCAAATTGCTTGAGATCTTTTCTTTGCTTTAACTCTGTACTTTCATCTTCAAGATATTGGTTACCTTATTCAACCTTCATTGATTTAATTTCTGCTACAACTCTTGAGATTGTTGTAGATGTTGTCCTGGACATTACTGCCACCCAAATTTCTTGAATACCTTTGAAGATATTTCCCTCTGCAATATCCTTCTCATGTTCTCTTCCTGCAAATTTACTTTCAAAAAGTAAATTGTTCTCCAATTTTTTGATTGCAGCAACATAATCAACCAGTCCTTTCTGCATACTGGTTAACACATCATAGAGTTGTGAACAAGTATCTACTCTTGTCTCTCTTACAACATGATACACTTCTCCTTTGTTAACTACAACTTCTTCCTCTTGTTTAAATGCTTTAAGCAAGCATTTCAGCCATTCATTTACTATTTGATTTCCTTCAAGTACTTCTTCAGTATGCTGCATTTCTGTGTCAGCAAAACTCTTCTCTGCCTCTGTCTTGACAATATTTAGTAATTTCCCTTCAATTATTTGACTATTCCTATCAGTCAACTCATTATTTTTTGGTCCTAAGACTGTTTCATCTCCAATTTGAGACACATTAGCCTCCCCTTCTTCCTTGTGATTTCCTTCTTCCTTGTCACTGAACAAAATTCTTTGTGATATTGTTTCATCCATCTTTGTCAGAATAGAATTTCGATTCTCTGTTCTTGTGGCAGTCCCAAAGGTCTTTCCATCATTCTTACCTTCAAATCTACTTTCAAAAAGTAAATTGTTTTCAAATGCCCTGATTGCAATAAAATATTCACTCACACTTCTCTGTATTCTAGAAAACATAATATAGTTTAGTAAACTAGTATCTGCTTCTGTCTCAACCAAAACTTGAAACATTCTTCTATCAATACCTATAATCCCTTTCTCATACTCAGATTCTTCCAACAAAAATTTCAACAATTCATTTTCTACTTGATCTTTCTCAAATACATCATCACTATGCATCTCATCAATCCCAACATATCTTTCTTCCTCTTTCTTCGCAACCTTCAATAAATGTCCTTCAGCTCCTTGACTAGTTCTGGTAGTCAGTTCAGCCTCCTTCAATAGACTAGGACTGGTTTTTCTTTAGCATGAGACATATCTACCTCAACTTCGTCCTCATTGCTATCTTCTTCTTTGTCACAAGTTCAATTTCTTTGTAACACTTTTGTTTCATTCTTTATCATAATAGAATTCTGATTTCCCATCTCTATGACAACTTTAGAGAGATGTCCTAAAGTCCCTTTTGGCCACTTAAGAAAGCCAACTTATACATGTCCTCACCAATATAGGTTCCCTTACACGAGGCACAACTGTCTCATCCTCACTGAGGACACATCATCCACTTTGAACTCTTTCTTCTTTAAGTAAGGAATCTATGAACTCTTTCTGCTGCAATAACTCATTTTTTTACTTGTCATTGCTTGACAACAATTCCATTTGTCCATATAAACTAGATAAATCCTTCACAATTTCATCTTTGCCTATGCATCCCTCAAGGTACTTCATCTCTTCATCAGAACTATTAAAACATAGCTTGTTTACCTGAGGTTTCCATTCACAATTAGACTCAGATTTCTCTAACAGGTTCTCTAGCAATAAAATCTCCCTGTCAGCGTCTTTAAGCACTGTATCTTCATGTTTTACATCTTCATCGTCATTATTCCTTTCCTGGCAACCTTCAACTTCACTTAAGACATTTTCATAATATGGATTGTCTTCTGCAATACATGTAAACACATTCAAATTGTCAGCATTAAACTCATAAGACCCAATGGTCTTATTTGATGACTCAATCACCAAATCTTTCTCTGGTTGTTCCAAGTCTTCTATAGGACTCGAAAAATCCTCAATGGTCTTCTTCTCAGCTTTTTCAAGCATATCTCTTGAATTACTGATATCCTCCTTTGTTTCTTTCATTTCTTGGCCATCATCATATGCCAAGTCTTCCTTGTTTTCATCTTTCATAGTAGGATGGAAACTATTGCTTTCACTCAGCTGTGCATGTCCATGTACATGAGACTCAATTGTCTCATTTTCTTTCTGAATAGAATTCAAATTCTGTCCTCTTCCTTCATCCTTTATGACAATATTAACAAATTGTCTTTCCTCATTCTTTTTACCTGCAAGCACACACAAAATATTAGATTTAAAACATTGAGACCTCTTGGTCCCACTTGAAGATTCAGCCTTCAAGACTTCCCTCAGACACTCTCTTTCCTTGAGTATCTCTTCTTCATACTGAGCATTCATCAGTTGTTCTATTCTCCTCTATAGCTTATGCCACTTCAACTTTATTTTCACAAGAAAACCACATCCCTGGTCTTCCTCCTCCTTTTGTAAAAACTCCATCATTACATCCAGACGGAATTTTATCTCAGCCTTCTCTCTCTCATACTCTTCATCACTCAAATTCTTACACATGCCATATTCCTTGGCATTTTCTTTCCTTCCTTTGTGGCTGCATCCTAAACCTATTCTATGACCCTCATTAGTCATCTTCTTGAGTTTTCATTTACTCTTTATGAGTTGTACTAGCCTCTGCAGTAACAGTTCTCCCTATACACCTCACCTCACCAAACCTCCTCTGTGCTTGGTCTTTTGGCAAGTGTTGGTCCTCTTTCTAGAACCCTCCTAAGCACTTCTCCATGATCCTTCTAGGATTTCTCCCACAACTCATCTGCATGAGAACATAATTGTACTCTTGTACTTCAATCCTTAGTTAATACTAGGTCCTTGGCCACACTTCACTTTCTCTCGGAAACCCTCACTAGTTTCCTTCATCACCGTCTTCAAATATTATGATGTATTTGCTGAGATATATTCACTTCGTCTGCTATCCCCTGCATGCATACACTCCTCTCACCATATATATTGTTAGCAAGAATATTTCACCTTCTACGGACATAAGTTGTTCCTCTCGTCTGAATGATTCAGATCCAGAATAAATGAACGACAAAGGATGAAGACCCTCCTTGGATATCGTAGATACCTGGAATTCCTGCTTCGATAGTAAACCTATGTACCTGCAATCAGATTAAACACACAAACATATCAAATATACTAGAATATAATCTATTAATCCATGTCAGTGACTAAGGAATCCAACAACATTTACATGTGAAATCAAACAACAACAGTAAAGTGGGACGAAAATCAGCTTTGCATTAAGATTAAAATGGAGAAGTTTACAACTAATTAAGCCTTAGTGTTGACATGCATCTCCATGAAACCAAACACATTCATCCCCATAAGCTCCAACTTTTCTCTCCAATGGCTTGGACCAAGTGGTCAATCCAACAGCATAACAATACCTCAATGGTTCCCCCCCTCAATGATGGACATGAGCTTGTATTTATAAGGTTCAATGGATAGGAATGGTTGAGAGATTTGTGGATGAGGTGGCCTCTAAGATCCTATGATGAGGGATCTCGAGCTCAACTGACCCACAATGATAGGGATAAGGGAGGACACGAGGCTCATGATCTAGAAGCCTCGAGAATCTTCTCTTTTTCCCATTTTACCCAGGGTATCGTTTTTTTCCTTCTATGACAGAGCGGTTCAAGTAAGAAATGCTTATGGACCAAGGGCTATAAGCGGTGGCACCACTTATGGATAACAAGGCACTGGCTGTGTGAACAAGGTACCGCTCATGGATAAAGGGGAAAGCGCGGTGCTGAGTCCTTTTATGAAAGATTGACAATCAACATGGGTTTCCACTCCAAGTGCTCGGATTAAGGGCAAGTAGGTATGTCAAAGGTCTTATCACATGATGGTTATAGGATTTTGGTATAACAGGATGCCCCCCAAAGCATGAGTCTTAGAGGGATACGATAAACGAGAGCTTTGAGAGAACAAGTCGTTGCTACAAGGTGAAAATGTCAGCTCGATCAGAGCATGTAGTCAAGTAGGAATTTGTAGTACATCAATATTTTTGACTCATAGACACAAGTAACCAACTCATGGCTGCAGACCAATACAGGGCAGATCCATGGAAGGAATAAACAAGCATGGCTATTAGAATACAACGTAGATCCATGTGATAGAGGACTCAAACTTGGACATAGCTACCAAACATACAATGTAGATATATGTCATACAGATGCAAATTTGAGCATAGCCATGACCATACAAATGTGGATCCATGCTAGATATACAAAACTCCATCACAGCTTGGGGGAAAAGCAATGAGCGCTTTAACCAACTACCCAGGGTCTTCGTCTCGTCTTCCACAAAGTACGATTCTATCCATGTGATTACAATGATCTGAAGTCGAACATGGTAGAAAACACTTGATTACCGGCTAATGATGTGAACCGTTAACAAGTGCGAGGGAGATCACCATTGATGTCAATGATTCCCAAGGTACCCTAGTACAATCTACTGAGTGTGAATAGATGTCCCAATGTCGAACACCCAGTCGATTCTGTCGATCAAAGGTCAATGATGTAAACCTATGTCGAGAGTGAGAGAATCTGTCATTAAGGCATACATATCTCAAGGTACTAAGTTTTTGTTTCTAAGACTATTTCCCGGATGATAAGTTGACGCCGACGGGAATAGTCTCATCGAAGGAGGGCCATGATGAGTCCCACATCGACGACATGAAACTCGAAACAAAGTTCAGGAATGATGTGAATGTAGTAACCATAGGACTGATTCAAAAGTACTGACATAGAGACTGTGTTGACTGCTGAGGTAAACTTCTTCAAATCCCCTTTGAACATCGGGAGGCAATACACAAGACTTGGCAGCATGATTAGATGAGACAGACACACAATGCGACAATGGACAATGCATTCTTTTGAAAGACTCAAAGGAGTGGCATGACTCATGAAAGTGGATCGTCACAGAGATCAAATGAATACTCAATTGACTGACATGATGTGCAGACAAGTGCCATGTTCAAAGGTAACAACAAACTACTGCCATTTATTTGCAAAAATGATTCCTTTCCCATTTTCCCCATCATGATCGATGAGTGCCTATTTTTGGTTTTACGAGTTCAAAGAGGGTAACAAACACTCGATATAGCTTGTCGAAAGACAAGTCCAGACTCATATGTTTTACGAACCTAAGAGAGGAGGGGTTCGTTCCCAAAATGGGTCTCTCAATGTTTAATTTAATGAGTCCAATGAAAGAAAACTCAGTATCGTTCATGTTTATAGAGTCTAAACAATTACGGAAGAAGACTCCAAAGGGGTCCTTTTTCGTATGATTTAGTCTCTAAGGCCCGAAAAAGTGTAAAATCATACCTTAGAGAACTCTTTTAGTCATGATTGGCTGGAGTGTTCCTTTTTCGTAAATAGTCCTATTTGAACTAAAAAAGAGGTAACCTACCGTCGGATGAATGACTCTTCAAATACTTTAACGAGTGTGAAGAAGACAATATCGCTCGATAATCTTTTCGTATTTAGGGAGCCTAAAAAGAGTTTAAAGAGGACTCCATGAGGTTTCTTTGGACAATGTGAATTTCATGAGCTTGGAAAGAATCGGAAATGGACTCGACGATCTTTTCGTGTTTAAGGAGCCTGAAAAAGAGGTGAAAAGAAGACTCCATGACGTCTCTTTACACTATGTCAATTTTTACGAGCCTGAAAAGAATCTGAAACGGACTCGAACCTTTGATACTGGGTTTAAGGAGCGTGACCAAAGTGTCGTAACAAATGCTCATCAACCTTTTCCGTTTTATGGAAGTGCGAAAAAGTCATAAACAAACTTCCAAAGCTTCTTACTATAGTTCTCTTATCCTGCAATCGACTCAGAAACAAGTGTTAAATGCGTTCATAACTAGCATTAAGGGATTGCGACTGATAAATCTAGAGTAAAAGTAATTTTACATCAAAACTATAGTATATCAGACCCAAAAATGCCTATATAAGTCATGTAAATAGTAAAAAATCAAATCATTTTACTATTTACTCACAGTAGAGAGCATTTGGAGCACTTTCTTACCCAGATCTTCAGCAGCTGATACCAGGAGTTCCCACCATCAGATTTGAGCACCGTCAGTTGCAGGTAACAACTAAAACCTTACTCTTTCAGGCTTGTAGGGCAAGCCGTAAAACCTTGAAAATGGGTACCGCACATACCCCTTATGGGATACGCGGTACCTCCCAAGAACCGCGCCTAAAACATAGATGACAGGCAGTGCCATCGCCTATCTCCAACGGTGCACAAGTGGTGCCGGCCGTGGAGATTTCAAACTAATAGCACAAGCAATAATAAGTCATTCTTTTGATTTTAAATGATTAGAGATGATTCTAATGGGTGCTATGATTGTTTTTGGCAGGTTTTTGTTGCTCAAACATGGTGATACAGAAAGAAAGGCAACATGACAATGATGATGCTTTTGCTGAAAGGAATGTGGGTTGTATTGCCGCATTACGGGACTGTGGGATCCTGAAATTCTTTCGGACCCCAAGCATGGTGTCACACGAGTGGTTATTAGAGCACATACTGCGGATGTGGAATCTGAAGCAGCAATACTTCGAGGTTGGGGCCCATATTCTGACAGTGGAGGTAGAGGATATCTATTTCCTGACTGGTCTCTCGAGACAGGGTGCCCCCATCACATTGACAGGTTCCCATGGAGGGGATATTACCACTCGAGAGTTGATAGATCGTCACTGTGCTCCAGGGACAAGCACATCGGGGAAGAAAATCCCCATCAGAGTAGTGACGGATGGACCCCTACGGACTGTCCTATTTACTATGCAGAGGGTGGCTGTGAGTCAGGGTGTGCACCAGGCTTCTAGGGAACACATGTTACATGCCATAAAGGCCATGGAACCCACGATATTCAACTGGGAAGAAGCCATGCTTCCGATATTCAAAGATCAGCTGACTAAGTGTCGGTAGGGAGAGCTAAAGCAGTTTGGCTTTGGCTCCATTTTATCCTGCTTCTTCTTTGAGTGGGTTCCACAGATGAGACCTCAGGTGGTCTTCAGAGGTCTGAGAGCATGGGACCCCCGTATGCTGATGTGGGTCCATATCATGGCTTGTACAGGAGCAAGTAAAGGGAAGGTGAAGTTCGGTGACCCGTTCTTCAGATGGCTCTGAGATCAGATCCTCATGGTTGAGGATTATGCTTATGCAGGTACGGACTTCACTGGAGATCCTAACCTACCACTCCCACCTGGCGGACAGTGGAGCGACATCGGTAAGAAGCAAGAAACCCTAAAATGGATAATTTTTTTATGTTTTTTAATGTTTTATACTTTTTATGTTAAGTGACGAGACCTGTATATTCTCACGTAGATGTTGGAGCAGCTCAACTTGGAGGAGCATCTCCACTGGATAGGCGAGGTGGAGCCCGCTTTGTACCACAAGGTGATGATATCACTAGGGAGTTAGAGGAAAACCTAGAGAGGTTGACCTTGGATATCCCAGATGCTTCCATTGATGAACTCCCGATGAGGTATCAGAGATCTACAGCAGGAGTACTGAGTCGATTTAGTAGGCTGCTGCATAGGGTAGCTCGGGAAGTGATGTGCTACCACGAGCATCACTAGTGTATAAGATATATACTGAAAGCTGACAGCTTCAGGATTTTGTATAGTGATTTTTCCTGAAAGCCTACATGCTTTAGATGAGGTCTTGGGACCTATTTTTTGTAAACTTTTTCATATATATATATATATATACAGACTTTTACCCAGTGTTTATATGTCTCAAATGGTAAATGTATTTTATATGAGTTTTATGTGTCTTTACATGTTTATTTACAATGGACCATGTTTGATTTCAATGTCATGAATGAGAAATATGCCAATCTAGTATGTAATTAGCTAATGAGTCAGCAACTACATTATGTTCCCTAGGGATATGCCTATAAGTGATGGTTTCAAATGATCTTTCCAGCAAACGTACTCTCTGGAAAAGGCAGAGAAGCACAGAGTTTCTAATGGTTTAAACATGGTTTAAATGGGAAACCATGAGTTGTGAGTCCATCAAGACTACCGGATTGTGAAAATCCTAGGCGGCAACTTCAATCAGGAGACCGATGACTGCTTCATACTAGGCGATGTTATTAGTAGCGGGACCTATACAAACCGCTCATGAACTAACCAAATCTTCAGCCGAGGAATAGAGGACCCAAGCAGCTGAGGTGAGATTCAAGGTGTGGCGGCAAGCACCATCAGGGAAGCCGTAGAAAGCCATATACATGACCAAAACATGGTATAAACAGATGTGGACACTAAACTCAAAACCATCTTGAAAATACTAAAAGCACACTGAAAGCCAAGCAATATACATATATACAAGATATTGTCCAAGAGAGTCCTAGGCATAATACCTTTTCAAGTACAACCCATTGCGAGGTTGCCCCAAAGGGATTCCATAATAATCAACGAGCTCGTAAGCTCCTTTCTCTAACACCTTATAAATGACGAAAGGTCCATACCACATGGACTCGAACTTACCCTTCCCTAGTTTGTCATATCTCTGATCATAAGTCAAAACTAGGTCACCCTCATTAAAGACATGAGGTTGGATGGATTTATCATACTTCACCTTGACACATTTCTTATGTGCCTCATTAGCCAAGGAAACATCTCTCCAAGTCTCGTTAAGGTTATTTAAGTACAAAAATCTTTCTTTCTCTGCAGAAGTGTCTGGGAGAAGTTCGACGACAAGTTGTAAGGATTGAGTCTGACATTGAATCGGTAAGACAACTTCGAGTCCATAGACAAGTTAGAATGGCATGAAACCAATGGCTGTTTTCATAGAAGTTCGATAAGCCCAAAAAGTGGAGAAAAGAACATGGTGCTAGTTGGATTAATGATCTCCAACCATTCAACGAAGCATAGTTTTTAAAACTTTGTTAATGGCCTCTACCTGACCATTAGCTTGTGGATAATATGGCGTAGAGTTTTCATGGCGAAAACCTAGCTTGGCACTCAGTTACTCCATCATTTGATTATGGAAATGGGATCCGTGATCAGTAACAATGGATTGCGGGAATCCAAACCTAGCTATGATATGATTGAACAGGAAGAGAGCGACAATCTTACCATCTTCTGCATATGTAGGCATGGCCTCAGCTCATTTTGTGAAATAGTCAACAAATACGATGATGTAACCATGCCCCCCGGCTGAGGTAGGGTTACAATGCATGAAGTCAATCCCTCATTTGGAGAATGGGACAACAACAATGACGGGGTGTAGCAGAGCAGAATGGGTGCACTTTTTAGGATAAAAGTGTTGACAAGGTGGGCATTTCTTAACAGCCTCATGACAGTATTTAAAGATAGAAGGCTAGAAATAGCCAGCGCGAAGGATTTTCTGGGATGTAGCCATCCCAGATAAATGACTGCCACATGCTCCAGAGTGGCAATCATTCAACACATGTTCAGACTCCTCATGGGTGAGGCATCACCGGAGAATAGAATCAATCCCATATCTATACAAGGTATCATTCAAGATGAGGTAGTATTTCATGTGGTGATGGATACGTCGACGATCGTCGTGAGATAAATGTGGATGAAATCATTGTGTTTACAGATAAATAAGAAAATATCCATACCAAGGGTCGGTAGTGCTAATCAGGAACAGGAATTCATCTGGAAATGAATCACTGGGCTTAGATTCCGTCGAAGCACAGGGAAGATCACACATGAGCTTGGTAAATACCAAGGATTTCTTTGATGTGGCTTTGGCAAATTCCAGATCAAACTCCTATAGTATGATTATCCATTGAGAGTACTTGCCCCCGAGCACCTGACGAGTCAGGATGTAATACATAGGGTTCTGGTCTACCAATACAGTGGTAGTGCGGAGAAGAATGTAGTGATGAAAATTTTGTACAGCGATGACCATGGCCAATGATAACTTTTCCACATGTGAATAGTGAGTTTTGGAATCCATAAGATTCTTACTGGCATAATAAATCATGTGCTCCTGATCGTGGAGATTTTCCTGCACTAAAACCATAGCGATGGTAGTAGCGGAGGCAGCAATATACAGAAGAAAGTCCTTTGAATAATTCGGGGGGTGTATCATGGGTGAATGAGTTAGAGGTGCTTAATATTATCAAAGGCACGTTGGGCCTAGTCATCCCAGAAGAACGGGGTGTTCTTCTTGAGGAGACGCATATAACCATGCGTTTTCTCTGTGAAATTGCATGAAACGACGGAGAAAGCTTGCCTTCCCTTGCAAACTTTGGAGTTCAAGGAGATTAGTTGGGGCTGGTAGAGCTAAAATGGTGGCAATTTTCAAAGGATCAATCTAGATGCCATCTTTGGATACCACAAAACCTAGCAGACGTCCCATCTCAACGCAAAAAACAAATTTATGCGGATTGAGTCGTATATTATAATGATGGCATCTCAGGAATATCTCTCTAAGATGACTAGGATGGTCCTCCTGTCATTGTGAATGAGCAAGGAGGTCATCAAGTTATGGTTCAACAATATGTTTAATATCGTGAAACGCATAGGACATTGCGCGATGGAACGTGGCTCCAAAATTTTTCAAGCCAAAAGGTAACTTCTTATATGCAAAGGTTCCCCATGGGAAAATGAATGTCGTCTTATGCTGATAAGAGGGTAATATCTCAATCTGATTATAGCCAGAGAAGCCATCCATAAATGAAAAGATGACACTTCCAGCATAGTTGTCGATAATATGATTGATATGCAGAGTAGGAAAGTTGTCCTTGGGACAAGCTTTATTCAAATCCCTAAAGTCGATACAGACTCTAATGGTGCCCTGCTTTTTATTGACAGGGACAACACTCGATACCCATTCCGTCAAGGGTACAGGGTAAATAAACCCAGCTTTGAGAAGTTTCTCAATTTCATCTTTAATAGTTGTGGCCTTCCGAGGATGGACTTGCCTTAGTTTTTGCCTGACAGGTTTAGCCGTGCGATAGGTTATAATCGCATATTGGACCACAATGGATGGGTCAATCCCCAACATCTCTTCATAGGACCAGGAAAAAATATCACATAATTCTTTGAAAATTTCTTTGTATGCTTCAGATTCATCTGCTGAGTAGTTCTGCCCAACATGAACATGCTCGATAGTATCAGGCTTGGCTGATATGTCAATCGGACTCATTTGAGTAATGTTGCAAAGGTTTCCTTTAGAATTTGTGTCTTGTAACAATATGGGACTTTGGGGTACGTTGACAATATCAGTAGGAAACAAGGATGCATAATCATGGCTAACCGAACTGGTGTTGGGGAGGAACATGGACCTATGATGGTGATCCTCCCAAATGGACTCATCTGTATTCATGATCTCCATAATGGACTCATCAGAAGGAAAAGTCTCAGAGACATAATCTAGAATGGGAAGAGAAGGTTCTAACCAGTACGGTAAATGGTAAGGATCTGAAGCCACTAGATGAAGGCCATCGGTGTGATCATCGAAAAAGGTTTGAATGGTGTCATACATTGCTTCGTGTGGACTCAACAACTTGTTTACCCTTAGGCTCGTAATCAAATGAGGCGATCATATGGACTGTCGTGGTATATGTGCTAGGAGCAGTGGATGGAAAAATACCCATAAGGGATGAGTCCTTCAACATGCCTACCCCAATCGACTGGTAAGGAGGAGGGGACTGGCCTCACATGGGGATGTTATTAGCCATGGAGGTAGTAACATCCGACGTACAGAAATCAAGCTGGTCAATGGTAACAATTCTCCCTAGATGTGGAAATTGGACTATTCGGAATACTATTGAGGCAACAACAGTCATGGCATAGAACCAATTTCTTCCTAAAATGAGGTTGTAATCTAAGGGGGAATCTACCACTTCTACTTGAATGGAAATGGTTTTGCCCCCCAGCTCGACCGCTAGGGCTGATATGAGACCATGGGGTTGGAAACCCTGTCCGTCAAAGGCCTTAAGGGTCGTAGGTGATGTTAGAAGCTCGAGAGAGCCAAGATCCTTCCAACAAGACAGTGACAAAACCGAGGTCGGAGCTCCTTCATCTAGTACCGTTCGAAAAACTTTCTTTCCCACTACTTTCGTAATGATCTGAAAAGAAATCTTATGAGGTAACCTAGACTTATAGTTCTCAACATTGAAATGAATCAAGTTAGTATTATCCGGGTCTAAAGCTTCTAATGCTGTCAACAATTTTTTGCGCTCTGTATGGAAACTTTGGAGTACCTCTAAGGTAGACATTGCACAAGGTGCCTGAGTGAGATCTTCAACTACATTATAAAATTGAGTAGCTCGGGAATTGGGATTAAACACAACCTTCCGAAGAGTACTCTTGGGTGGACGAAAAATCATGTCAAGAGTAGGCTTCTCGATAGATAGGGGGACAGTAGACGAGGATTCAAGAGAACTAGTAGAGGGAGCTTTCCCTGAAGAAGAATGATCTTCTTTCTTATCTATAGGTTTGTCATAATTCTGACTTCGAGTTTGTAGATTAATGGTATCCGAGGACATCATATGAATTTCCTCTGATGAACTAGAGTTACCTTGATTATACATGTGGTCTATCAGTTGTTGCTGAGAGGGAAATAGATCCATGAGTACTGCGGGTGCGGGATTTGATTTCAGAAATTGGGAGATTTTGTCTCGATGAGGACACTCCTTTGAGAAATGGTCACCTCCGCATAGCAAACAGGGATATTTTGCCTTTCTTTTCCCTTTATCGTTATCACTATTTGTTGGTCTTGGATTCTCCTATTGGTTTTCCAGTTTTTTATTTCTATTTTTACCCTTCTTTTTATTATTTCCCGAGGTTTGAGTACTTTGAATAGAATTGACCTCGTTGGAAACCTTAGGAATCAAAGGAGTAGGGGTGGCAGTCTGGGTTTGCTGCGGTAGGTTTCACTGCTGATGGGGACTGGATTGAACCAACAATCCCATCAACATGTACTTTTGCTGGTGGCTTGGCAGGATCAGTGCTGGGGTGAGGAGCTTGAGGAATCAGGTCATAAAGAGTTCCAAACTGGGAATAAACCAAGTCTAGGTACTGATCCTGACTAATAGCCTGCTCTTCAGTAATGGCACCGCCCATGGCCACATCTCGAGCAATAGGAGGCAACAAAGATTTGGTAAACCAATTAGCTAATACCTGATCCAGAATAGGGGCCTTAATAAGTCTTCTCCACTTTCTCCACTCATGGATATGATCAGATATGTGGGTAGAGGTGTTCTGTCACAGAGAAGTTAAGAGATCAGTACCCATTTCATAACGAATAGGGAGCTGAAAGTGTGTAAGAAACACAGTTTCCAACGAGCCAAAATCCACAAACAAATGTTGTGGGAGTTCAATGTGCCACTTCGCGGCTGTATCGGTCAAAGTTCGCCTAAAAAGTTGTAACCGAACTGAATCATCCATGAGGGAGTTTAAAGAACACCACAAATGGAATGTCATAACATGGTTCTTCGGGTCATCTCCCTGCTTCCCATCAAATTTTGGGATGCCCGATGGTAGCTTTACTGGAATAGGAGGCCACGAGGGCTTGTGTTGAATGGGGTCATTAATCAACTTGGACAAGTCGGATAAGTCCAAAGTTGCTAGGAAAGGTAACTGACGGTTGGGTTGTACATATTGGTAATATTGATATGGGATATACTTACCAGTAGGACCATAAGTGGACTGAAAGACAGGTTGTTGTGAAGAAGAACTAATAGAAAATCCACCCGCAGGGGGTTTATTTCTGGGATCAGGACTGCTAGGACCGCTAGGGCCTTCGAGACCACCAGGACCACCAGGAGGTGGACCACCAGACCCTCTAGGGCCACCAAGAGGTAAACCTCCAGAGCCTCTAGAACCACTAGGAGGAGGGCCACCAGACCCTCTAGGGCCATTAGGAGGAAAGCCACCAGGGCCCCCAGGACCATTAGGACCATTAGGACCATAAGGAGGAAAGTTTCTAGATCCTCCGGGACCATTAGGCCCCCCAAGGGGAGGACCTCCATAAGGCGGTCCTCCAACACCTCCTGCAGTATGTATAGGTATCCCCCCCATAGCTGGCATGTAAGACCAGTTGGGTTGCCCCCATGGCATAAAAGTATTACTAGGGTATGGAATTCTATCATAAGGAATCCTTATAGGATTAGGTGGATGATTAATGTTACCTACAGGTATTTGATAACCATAACCTCTAGAAGATTGAATGGTTACAGGTTGTGCCCCCAAGGGCTGACCTGAACTAGATGGGGGATTAACCACATTAGTATGGGTGGGAGGGACATAAACTATAGATGGTTCTATATTAGAGGTCTGCCCTTGACTAGGTACAATTCTAGTGCTAGATAATGTAGGTCGTGCCGGGGGTCGCCCCCCTGCACTAGAAGGTACTAACGAAACGGGAATTGAAGGTTGGGCACCAGGTGCAGAAGACATGGGAGGATTTGGAACAGACATAACATGGGAGGTGATGGGGTTGGTAATTTGACCTGGGTTGTGTGGTGTTACTGCATGATCAATAATCGGTTCAATGGGTCTCATAGAATCAGCAAGTGAATGATATCCCACAGGAACAGATGTGGAAGGTGATGGTGTCGTGCCTAATAGTTCAACTATTTTCTTTTCAATCTCCTGTGCACGGAGAATGGCAGCATGGTATTGCCTACGTTCTTCTTCATCTTTAAAAGAGTTTAAACGGGTGCCAAATGAGGCAATGGCCTGTCCTATAGAGGTATCCCAAAATGGAGCATTGGGACCATAATCCAAATGGGTAGTATCATCAACATGACCTTCAGTGGAAGAATGGAATGAAGTATTTCCTCGAGAAGGTTGTTGGACCAAGGGAGGCGAGTGTGAAGAATATGGTCCTCCACTTTTTGCAACCACATTATCTCCCACTTGGGAGGTGGTGGCAGATCCTTGGTTGATAGCTTCCATTGGATTTTCTCCTCAACCAGGAATAAAATCGGGTGGCAAGCCTCGTACTCTTCTAGACTGTCTTAACTTAACAAGTTTGCATAGTTCCTATCTAACCTAGGGTCTGAAAAACTAGAAAACACACCAAAAAATTTCCCTACACAAGCTATAGGTCAAAACAAGCACACTTAAAATGATAAGAGGAGTTCAAATAGTCAGGTCTCTCACTAGGATTGTCAAGAAGGTGCCACTCGCGATATACCTCGAGGGTACGTGTGTAGTAATCTCCCCGAATGTTGTTTTGGTGTATGGCTCCAAGCAAGACAACCAAAGGGATTTTCTCAGATGGATAAGGTATCCTAGTGGGGTCTCTCGATATACTCAAGGTACGTGGGAGCTCAAATCAGTAGTAGTGCTGTCTAATGCATAACCGTACACAAGGGGCCTTCCGATATACAATCGAGTACGTGAAATACCTTTCTATATACCTCAAGTGTACGTGAAAGGCCATTCGATATACCGATGGTACATGGAAGAACTGCACGAGTCCTGGGATGTAATGCGGACAAACAACGACAGCTCCTACGCTTAACGACCCCCGAACATGTCTCTAACCTATCATTCCAATTGCTACGTAAATTTTAACCTATAACTATCGTTAATTTTAAAGTGGACGATTAGGTGAATGCATGGTGTTTTGACAGAAAAGTAAAACCATGCAGTATGCTTATGCAAAATATTTCACTTTACCGTTCAGTATACCTACTTATGAGAGGGAAAGAGAGTATTTTCTTTTGTTTCAAAACCAAAAATATTTCCAAACAACAGTTTCGAACATAAAATCAAAGACAAGCAACACTTTCCAAACTAATTTCTCTTTTTTGAAAGCAATGAGAAGGGAAATAATCTCTTTTCCTAAAAGAAAAACAAGAAGCACACTACATGCAAATGCACTCTATCTTCAATTTTCTTAAAACATAGGCAAATATAACTTAAAACTACCATTTTTATTTTATTTTGATGAGATATTACTAAATGCATAAGAGACAAAAGAACATAAAGAGCCTGAAAGCTTGTAAATCCAATCAGGGATCTGATGTCTAATGCTCAATAATGATAACCTAATCTCAGTAAAAAAAATTCTTTTTTAAAGGAAGGAAAAAGAAGTTCTCTATGCAAACAAGAAATGAAACCTAGAAGTTAATCCAATGTCTTTCTTTCAGTCTATATCACAGAGATGAAAAAGAGATCTTACTAACACCCTAAGCTTTTCAAAAAACAAGAAATCCTTTTGCAATCACAAGCAACAAGCACCAAAGTGAATGAACAATCAAAATTCTAGCCTAGCTTTTGAATTTTCCAATCAAACCAATCTTTAACCATAAAATTCTAAACCACAAGCATCATATTCTGACACACAAACCTGACAGTACAGGGCTGAAAGCAAATCAACTCAATTTTTTTACAAAAAATGAGAAAAGGGAGGTCTTGGAATGAAGCCTACCGGCACCGCGCTTCTCGGGTATTGACAGTGCGGTTCTATCCCAGCACCGCTTCTCTCCAACAGAACTCAGGCGGTGGCACCGCGGGCTGCTCACTAGGTTCAAGCGGTGGCACCGCTTCTCGCCCACTGCATAAGCGTGGTTTCCTGTAAAATTCCAAAACACATAGAGAACGACAGATCAAGTCAGAAAAAGACTAGATCAAGGTAAAAATTGATAGATTGAGAGTGAGAAAGAGCATAAAAGGTCAAAAATAATTCAGATCTAGATAGATCTGGAAGCTTCAAACCAAAATCCACTGAGTCAGATAACAGATTTGACTGAAGAGAGTTGGAGAAGGAGCCTGGATTCAGATAAGAGTTGAAAAACTGAGGAAGATCATATCAATTGATACATATATTCATTCCCCAACAGAGTCACCAGATTTGTTAGCAGGAATATTTCACCTTCTGCGGACAGAAGCTGTTCCTCTGGTCTGAATGATTCAGATCCATAACAAATGAACGACAATTGATGAAGACCCTCCCTGGATATCGTAGATACCTGGAATTCATGCTTCGATAGTAAACCTGTGTACCTGTAATTAGATTAAACACGCAAACATATCAAAGCTACCATAACATAATCTATTAATCCATGTCAATGACTAAGGAATCCAACAACATTTACATGTGAAATCAAACAACAACAGTAAAGTGGGACGGAAATCAACTTTGCATTAAGATTAAAATGGAGAAGTTTACAACCAATTAAGCCTTAGTGTTGACATGCATCTCCATGAAACTAAACACTTTCATCCCCATAAGCTCCAACTTTTCTCTCCAATGGCTTGGGCCAAGTGGTCAATCCAACAGCATAACAATACCTCAATGGTTCCCCCCCTCAACCATGGACATGAGCTTGTATTTATAAGGCTCAATGGATAGGAATGGTTGAGAGATTTTTGGATGAGGTGGCCTCTATGATCCTATGATGAGGGATCTCAAGCTCAACTGACCCACAATGATAGGGATATGGGAGGACATGAGGCTCATGATCTAGAAGCCTCGAGAATATTCTCTTTTTCTCATTTTACCCAGGGTACCGCTTTTCTCCTTCTATGACAGAGTGGTTCAGGTAAGAAATGCTTATGGACGAAGGGCTATAAGCAGTGGCACCACTTATGGATAACAAGGCACTAGCGGTGCGAGCAAGGTACCGCTCATGGATAAAGGGGAATGCGCGATGCTGAGTCTTTTTATGAAAGATTGACAATCAACATGGGTTTCCACTCCAAGTGCTGGGATTAAGGGAAAGTAGGTATGTCAAAGGTCTTATCACATGATGATGACAGGATTTTGGTATAACATATATCTATGCCTATAAATTATTGTTTAGGCTACAATCCGCTTCTCCCCTTGCATGCAAACTCTTCTTCTTTTCAAACTGTTGCTATTCTATTTTCTCACCTTCACAGAACACTCGCATGTTCTCGCGTTCTTTCTCTCTTCACCAGAGTAAAATTACTCTCTTTTTGCTCTACGTCCGTCTGTCTTCGCGGCCTCTAGACATGCTCGTAGCTCCCTCATTTCCGCCATAATTTCTGCATTCACCGTTGGTCGACCCTTGTCACGACGTCTTGCTCTGCCTATGTGTGCAACCATCCTCTTGCACTAAGCCTCTGCAATAACAGTTCTCTTTCACACTGTTACAACTTACCTTGCCAAGCCCCTTCTCTGTACTTGGTCTTTTGGTAACGTCGGTCCTCGATCTAGAACCTTTTGAGCACTCTTCTTGCTCGTCTCAATATTCTATTTCTACACTTCTTTCTCACACGAGCTTAACATCAATGCTGAACAACGAGTTGCAATCAAGATTCCATCGACACCTCATCGGATTTATTCCTTTAGCTTGAACTTTTCATGCCACGGGTTCACCTCCTCTGAACCTCTCGATATCTTTTGCATGACCTACTCACTCCCTCGAACAATTCTACCCACAATCACAAGTGTGGAATTTCCCAACAACTTCTACCTAGTCATAGCAGGAAGTTGTTTCTATTTTCCAACACGCAGGAAATATTTTCCCGCTTTGATACCAAAATTGGTGCAGGGGGGGCCAACCACAGCCAAACCAACCATCACCTCTAGGATTTGGCGGTTCCTACACTTAGTAGGACTTCCAAAGTTATCCCTCGGCCAAATTCTGCGCTAAAATGTCCTCCCTTCAATTCAGCTTCTGCAACAAGGTTTCCCGCAACCCTGTTTCGCAACAAGGCCTCTCCGCAAAAGTGGTTCCACAATAGGATTTCCACAACTCTATTTTTGCAACAATATTTCTGCAAGCGGGTTTCGGGATGCGGGATGCGCGACCAACCTTCCAAAATTGCTCCCCCGCAACTTTCGTCCCGCAACTTTGCCTCCGCAATTTTCCCCACCATCAGATCTTTGCAGCCTTCTCCACGACCATCAATCTAATATTTGACGTGGATCTCATAGATCTTTGTAGATCCGTTATTTCCCTCACAAATTCCGTTGTGGATCTCTCCTGGACCATCAGATATTCATCTGTGGACTCAATCTCTGCCGTTCATGTTTTGCAAAAAGTTGTTAATGAAGAAAATCTACGTGTTGTGCTGATTGATCATGGAATTGATCAATCCAACCTGCAATGTGCAATATTCATTAGCCTAACCCTTCTATGCCTGCATCTATGACCTATTTCATCCATTCAAGCAACAATTCAACCCTTGAATCGATAATTTCACAGAAATGCACAAATGTTCAGAAAACCGCCGAAGTGGACTCCACACAGACACATAGTTCAAACAATAAATGCATGGAGGCTAATAACACTGCAAACACACAACTACTCTTCGTATTAAGCATTGAACACACATGGACACAGCTCGACTCTCCTTCTTCAGTCTATTAAAATATTTACAAGTGGAACCAGATGCATGTTTGTCCGTCTCTCTGCAAATGGGATTCTAACCCTGAAGGACAAAACCCTTCCTACTTCCCTAAACTTCCTATTTAACCTAAATTGTTACCTCCACTGAGTGGTCCAGTAACCTAAAAAAAACCACTACAACACATGATGAAACGTCCCTATCCAAAACAAGCAGACTGTGGCTTGATCTCCACGTAGGGAGTCATGATCCTCCATAACTCCTATCGCTGCTAACAAACTATGGCTCATCCTTTACTAACACCTATCATATTAGATATTTTATGCCTATGCTTTCTATCTAGAAATAAAATCTTTATAGGAGATTTACAATGGTTTTACAATAAACCCCTCCTTGGGCTAATGTCAAGACCTTAGGGTCTGAACAAAAACTTAGTAGTTGGTCTTGAGAGGTAATGCTCCTGCATCACCTTTGAAGGATTAGTAGGTTGTTTGAACCTACAGTTAGGTAAAAATGTTGTGAAATCAATCCTAAAGAGATTGAAAGTAAAATTTTAAGGAAGATGGCCCGAAGGTTAAAAAAAGAGAAATGGATTATAAAAACAAAGTGAAAGTTGCGAGAAGGAAACTCTCTCATAATGAACTAGGACAAGATTATGTTGAAGGATTAATATTTCTCCTTACATATGTGGAATCACATGAAGTTGTAATAAACAATGAGTTAGGGAATATATTTAAACTTTAGAATAAGGGTCCATTCAACAAAGATCTATTAAAAATTATGATGCAGAAGAAAATGCCACTTATAGAAGATGAAATTAAAATTGTGAGTTATGAATTGTATGAAAGATAAAAACTTCTATGGATAGTATATAAGATAAATGCCATTGTTAATGAAGGCCTCCTAGAAGAAGGATAAAATATTCCATGTTGTTTAGATGAACTTCATCATGCATTGTCCTGTAAACTAGAATCATAAAATAAAGAATCATAATATTATTAATAAAATAAATAATTTATTTAAAAATGCTATTTTAATTTAAATTTTAGCTCTATAGATTATATATTTTAGAGTAACATATAAATTATTGTTATTATTTTTTTGACTAGGGGAATCGACAACTGAGGACGGGTTGGTACTCGCGTGAGGGTCCAGGGATCCAATCCTGCTACCACTATAACCCTAGGTGCAACCACAGGGCTTGAACCATAGCGCACAGGTAAATTTGGGGGGATTTGAATAGGAGACCTTCCATTTACAAACAATTCCACTTTACTACTTGCTTTGCCCCCCCACGGGCTATTATTATACTATTATTATTATTAGTATACTATTATATATATATATATATATATATAATAAAAATAGGAGTAGTTTATTTGTTAAAAGTTTTGAACTTTCCAATGATTTATCTGAATTTTATAAAATTTATTGAAATATTTAAAAGTCAGAAAAACCTCTCTCAACTACTGCATTAAAAAAAGCTATTACAATATAGAACAATACATTGAATAATATAATTTTTAATAAAAAAAAATTCAAATATTTAAGTTTAAAATTATTATGATGTTGAACCTTAAAAACTATCATCATAATAAGAAAAAAAAATTAATTTATTCAATTTTAATAAATGATTTTTTTAAACATTTTTTTATTATATTTAAGAAATTTTACATTTATATATCATATTATATTTTGTATGATACTTAAGGTACGTTGATATTACACTTCCACGATGAACTCTATGTCGAGATGACATAAGGAGAAGGATAAAGCAAAACTAAGCTTTCGACATAAATCTAATTCTACTCTTCAAAATCAAGTTTAAAAAGCCAAACCATAGTTTGCTATTCTATTAAAGCGAATTCCTATGGTCAAGATATATATTTTATTCCAATATTATTCATGCAGATTGTATCGATAAAATTTCATATTATATACTATAAGCTTTTGGATGGTGGAAGGTTTAACCCTGATTTAACCTTACGATGGCCTAACAATAAAGATACTTTCATTTTTGTTTAAACCCTACTTTGTAGATTTTGACAAATGTAAAGGATCTTTGGATGAAAAGACCCAACAGAGCTAACTATGAGAAAAACCTCCGTTGTAAAAAAAAGGTCTTTCTATGGCGACTGGTTAATTCGATTCTTTACTTTATGGGTTTTTTGAAATATGCTGAAGCTATGTGTCATTAGTGTCAACACTGGAATTATGGGATGATAACCATTGTAATGATTTTATTTGATATTATAATAGATTCTATTATGAGAAAAAAAACCCGTGAGGAACTCTTTGTTTCAATTCCCACTGCGTTTAAAATGACATTATAATTTTTATTTGTAAGTCGCATTACCATTATGGATTTGCAGCTGCGATTTACCTGTTTCTTAATAAGTATTTGTGGTTTAACTTAATTTACTGTAAAGGGATGGTCGTGAAACCCCTATCCTTCCTAAAATAGGATTTTGAAAAGAGGGTTGTAAGTTGTTTGACAACTATTTCTTTTAAATGGAAATCTAAATTAACTTTCTCTAAGAACTTAGTTTAGACAACAATGATATTCGTGTTATATGACTTAATTTGATTATAGTTTTATAAAACACATCGTGTTCTTGGATTAACACTTACATTGATCTTCATAATTATTTCCTTCAAAACTATAAATGTTTTAATGGTTCTTGTGTGCATTTCATGTTGATTTCTTAATTGTAATGTCGATATGTTTGAATGGCCAAAGGTTCGTAATTAAATTAATAAGAAAATATGCTCCGTTTAGTTACCTAAAAAGAGAAAGGGTTAAACCCTAAGGTTGTTTGTAATTTTTATTTTGAATAGAAAACATTACAAGAACAAAACTTATGTAAATGGGAAGCTTGTAACTAATGCTAAGGTTTGTCGATAATCTCGACCAAGTCTTACATTAATAGTTCAGGTTAGCATTAATATGATTTTAAGTGAACTCTGGTTATTCTAGATTAATATTCTAATTGATTTAGGAGAAACAAAATAGGTCTTAAATAGAGTATTCGTAATAACCTTGGATCTGATAATTTATATTGATACACTTTTAGAGGATAGATGTTTTCAGAATAATAAAGAAATTATTTATATAAAAGAAAGACTCAGTTATTTATTCTAGATCCTAAATTTGTACTGTAAATGAAAACTCGGATTTTAATAACTGAAAAAAGTTTATCTAACAGGGTTTAGCACTGTAACCTATATTTAAACTAAAATACCAGATCTCACAACAAATTGTAAACAATTTACATACATACTTCTAGTCTCTGAAATAAGGAAGATACATAATTATTAAATCATTCTGATACTATTATTTAACATAATTTATATCTTTCTGTACTAGAGTACGTCACTTCAGTGAGAAGAAAAATACGGGAGATAATTTTAAACTCATTTCTTTTTCAATCAGTTTCACTGCAAATACTTCATTCTAAACAATTTACAGTTTTTCTTAAGAAAAAATAAACAATGTCATAAAACAAATTAGAGTTAGAACCTCGAAGTGATACAGAGAAATGGGACCAACACCCAAGGGAGACTACTCCACCCAACCTTTTTCCTAAAGCAGCCAAATCACTTCCTTAGGACTCGAGAGCTTTCTCACTGCACCATTAGGATGAAGATCTCTGCTACATAATAGACTTTTGCAACTTAGCACTTAGCAATAGACTTATCTCACCAATTCACTTTAGCTATCCCCTCATGAAATTCTTTGTGTGCCTGAATTTTCAGTTTGCAGCAATCACAAAGTTTATTCTCTTAGAAATTAGAATGAGTGGTGTGCCTCCTGCTCAATTTGATGATTTATATAAGATTGCCTAGGTATTTGGGTCAGTTTTGGAATTTAATGAGCCACTCAGCTTAGTTACCCCTCTCAGGGAACATGACGACTTTTTTAGGGATTATGCTCCTGCACCAGTTAGAAAGTGAATACCAGTGCTACCACGTGTCAATCATCCTTCTATAGCTGCTCCTTCCTCCTAGTGGGCAGTGAACACTCATTTAACAGTCTCCCCTAAATAGGTGTCTCATTTTATTAATNATATATATATATATTCAGTTTTGGGTATGTTACAAACACCCTCCCTTAAGCTCAACATCGTCCTCGATGTTGCTTAAGTTATTCTAATTCTTCTTTGAACAGGGATAGATATGCCACCCGCATATCACTTTCCAATTCCTAGGTTGCGTCATCTGGACTAAGGTGTTTCCACTACACCTTTACCTATCCAATGGTGCAATTTCAGAGAAAAAATTCCCTCCTGTCCAGAATACAATTCGATTCCGCCGGAAAATCTCCTTCTGGTTCTACCTGAATCAAATTTTAGTCAATCACATGAGTAGCATCATGTATATACTTTTTCAAAATAGAAATGTGAAATACATTGTTTATCCTAAGATTAGGTGACAATGCTAGTTGATAAGCCACTGGACCCACTCTTTGCAATATCTGGAATGGTCCATAATACCTAGGTGCTAATTTAGCACATCTCCCTAATTTAAAGGAGCTATTTCTTGGTTTCACCTTAACAAACACATGCTCACCGGCTTGGAGTTCCTTTGGATTTCTTTTATTATCGGCATGACTCTTTTTTCCTGACTTGAGCAGTTTTTAAGTTTCATTGTACCTGCTTCATTGTTAGTTCCAATGATTTTAACATGCCAGGGCCAGGTCCTGACATCAATCGATCTACTAGATTAATCCATGTAATAGGAGTGTTACACTTTCTACCATATAATATTTCAAAAGGACTAAGTTTTGCTGAGGCCTGATAATGGTTATTGTAAGAAAATTCAACTAAGTGCAAATAGTATTCCCATTTCTTGGGATAATCACTAACATACATTCGCAACATATCTTCTAGTACCTGATTAACTCTTTATGTTTGTCCATCTGTTTGTGGATGATAAACAGTACTAAAATTTAATTTAGTGTCTAATCCTTTGAATAAAATTTTCCAAAAATTAACAGTAAATTTAGGACCTTGGTAAGAAATAATTACCTTTGAGATTCCATGCAAATGGAATATTTATTTCATAGAGATGTCTGCAATGTTAGCAGTTGTATGAGTTTCTTTAACATGAATAAAGTGTGATACTTTACTTAACTTATCCACAACCACCATTATGGATTTTTTTGTTTCTAGTTTTTAAGTAAACCAATTACAAAGTCAAGATTGATGACTTCCCATTTCCAATTTGGGATTGGTAATGGATGCAGCAGGCCTTCTGGGTGTTGATGTTTAGCCTTAACTTGCTGACACTCAATACACCTAGATAAAAATTCAGCAACCTCATTCTTCATGTTAGGCCAAAAGTACTCTTTTCTTAACATAGTTATCTTTTTCTAATACCCGAGATGTTCTGAATAAGGAATTTTGTGAATCTCATTTAGAATCAACAACTTAACTTCTGGTACATTAGGTACATAAATTCAATTTTTAAAATGTATCAAACCATTTTCATTAAACTGTAATCTGTAGTTATATTTTCATATGTATTCTGAGTTATTTTTTCTTGTAAATTCTGGTATTCTGAGTCCCGCTTTATTTCTTCTTCCATTTTATCTTCCAAATCAGTTCTATAACTGCTAATGGAAGCTATAAAATTTGTTACATCATTCCTGCTCAAAGCATCAGCCACTTTATTTTCTTTCCCTTTAATATGTTTGATTTCGAAATCATATTCGCTAAGAAAATCTAGCGATCTAGCTTTCCTCGCGTTTAGATTTTGTTGATCAAACATATATTTTAGGCTTATGTTATCAGACATTAACAGAAATATTTTACCTATTAAGTGATGATGCCACATTTTTAAAGCATGGATTATTGAAGCTAATTCCAAATCATAACTTGCATAATTCTTTTCATGAGTCTTTAATTTCTTGATTTATATGCAATTGCATGACCTTCCTTTGTGAGCACTCCGCCCAACATTTCGTTGCATGCATCAGTGCATACGACGAAGTATTTGTTTGGGTATTCTATTTCTAGGATGGATGCAGTAGTTAATAATTCTTTTAGTTTATTAAAACTGTCTTCGTATTTATGATCCCAAACAAATGTCTTACCCTTTTTCTGTAACGAATTTATAGGATTCACAATCTTTAAAAATCCTTCAATAATTTTTTTGTAGTAACTTGTTATCCCCATGACGGATCGTACATCAGTTACACCCTTAGGAACAAACCAATCAATGATAACTTTTATTTTATCCGGATCCACTGATATCCCCTCTTCGAATATTACTTTCCCTAAATATTGTATTTTATCTTTATAGAAATCACATTTGTTGAACTTATCATATAGTTGATGTTCTCTTAACACTTGTAGAATTATTTTTGGGTGTTCATCATGTTCTTCTTTTGTATTAGAATAAATTAATATGTCATCTATAAATACAACTACAAATTTGTCCAAGTACTTACTTATGACACTGTTCGTTAAACACGTGAAGGTTGCTGGTGCATTTGTCAGCCCAAAGGGAATAACCACAAATTCATAGTTCTTGTATCTTGTCCTGAAAGTAGTTTAGAAGATGTGGTCCTCTTTAATTCTAACTTGATGATAACTAGACCTTAATTCGATTTTAGAGGATATCGTCACTCTGCATATTTGATCAAACAGACCATCAATGCGAGGCAGAGGATATCTATTCTTAATCATCATTTTATTAAGTTGACGGTATTATATGCATAAACGTAGAGTACCGTCTTTATTTTTAACAAAAAGGACCGATGCTCCCCAAGGGGATACACTTGGTCTTACGTAATGTTTGTCTATTAACTCTTGTAATTACAATTTTAGTTCATTCAGCTCCAATATATTCATTCGATGGGGATATTTCAAATTAGGTACTGCTCTGGGTACTATTTCGATTGTTTAGTACATATCTCGTTTAGGAGGTAATGCTGGAATTTCTTCTGGGAATTCATCCACGAAATCCTGTAGGATCGGGATATCCTCAAATCTTAGTTTATCTTTTATATTAATTTGTTCATTATCTATAATGTGCACAAAAAATACATTAAAACCCTTCCTTACAACCTTTTTCATATGTAAGTCTGAGATTTTTCTAACACATATCTTTCTAGGTATTCCTATGACAGTAATTATTTTTCCTTTATTATTTAAACAAGTAAACCTTTTTTGAAAACATTTTAAAATAACTTGGTGTTTTTCAAGCCAATCCATTCCTATGAGAACATCGTAATATCCTAAAGGTAACACATTTAATTTGACCTGAGTTTCAAACTGATTCATCATCAAATTACAACTTTCAACATAGTTTACTACCTTTCTTTTTGTTCCTGTGGCTAGCTGGACCAGCCAAAAATTTTCAAACGTTTGCAAAGACAATTTACACTTTTCTACTATGATAGGAGATATATAAATTAAACTAGATATGGATTAATTAAAATGGAAGCACAAAAATTTTGGATCATACCTTGCAATTCTACCATAGAATTCTGGTGATCCGCTTGTCGGTTCTCTAGAGCTGCATTTATCCTGTGCATCTCGTTGGCCACATCTCCAACTGTTTCTTCTTTCTGAACAATGTATATGTTGTTGATGTTTCCTTTCCAGTTCAAACAGTACTAAGAATAGTGTGGTCCTTGGAATTCCCAAAATTTGACAGATTCTTGTTGTTCAGTATTTCTAACAAAATTATTAGATATATCTCTGCCCTTTGATGCTGCCATATTCTGGGGTACTCTATTCTTAAAATTATTTTTCTAATAATTGTTTTTGGAGAAATTCTAAGACTTACTCCTAGAAATCTTGTTTGACTTGAATCCTCTTCTCTTCTGATAAAAATGACTTGTCTTCTTAGTCTTTCAATTAGGTAGACTTTCTCTTTTCTTTCTCTGCTCATAACAGAATTCTGCTCTTCTCATAGATTCCTCCAAGGTTTTCGAATTGTCAAAACCAATAATGTCTTTGAAGCTAGTAGGTAAACAACTTAAAAACTGTTGGACTTTTGGATTTTCATCTATTATGTATCGTACATATCTTAGCATACTTAAGAAATCGCTGCTCAATTCCTTCATGCACATGGAACCTAGTTTTAAGTCATAGAACTCCTTGGTTATATCCTCGTAATATTGTTCAGACAGAACTCTTGAAGTACTTCTTAAAAACTATCAAAGTCAAGTACTTCTCTTTCATATTTTTGATCCTTTTTATATATTGCCACCATATATTGGATTTTTCGGTCAAATTGTAAATAGCCATTCTCTCCTTTAATCTGTTAGAATAGTTATAGATTTGGAAGTATTTATTCGAAACCTGATAACCAAGCTTCTTCCTCTTCTCCTTTCTTTGCTTCCCCCGTCAAACATGGGAGAATTTATTTTCTTGAATTCTCCAGAAATCTCTTCGTAGGGTTTATACTTATTTCTCCTAGGTTTTCGGTCACTTTCAGTGTTTTCACTTATGTATCTTGTTCTTTCTTTACGTGACCTTGGTTTAACCTCTGAGGAAGTTTCCCTATCAGAATAATTTTCCCTTTTTCCTTTATGTTTATAGGTCGTTGTTTCAGAATCAGTTTCGATGGCACTTCTTTTATCTTTTTCCTAGTTATTCATTCTCTCAGGTAGATATTCATTCAACTCCAAAATTCTTGGATTATCTTGTTTCACAGTTTGAAGTTCATTCTTCAACTCTATGACTGTTTGTAGTAATTCCGTATTATTCGAATCTACATAAAAGTTGTCAGGGTTATTATGTTGAGGATCGTTCTAAGCAGATGCTTCAACATTTTCAATTTCCTGCAAAACATATTTTATATTTTTGTACTGAAATATTTACAAATAAATTAGTACATTGTTTTTATTTATAAGCGAGTGAGCCAATCAGGCCTAGTGTTGGAATCTCGCTCTAATACCACATGTAATAACCCTATAATTCGTAAAATAAAAAAATTAATTATTTACTCCATGTAATATTAGTATTTACTAGAATATACTTAGAGAGATGTTTCAAACCTTTTTCTTATCGTCATGATTTACTATCATTATGTATTTAAGTTATTACTTGCTTGCTTATTTAGTTAACTCTCGACATGACTTTTCTTTTGGTCATAAGAAAGATGTCTAAAACAAAACTATTGTCTTAAAGCAGTTTATCATTGCCTTATGTTTGAACTCTTCTCTTTGAGATGCACATGGGATAATTCATTGTCTTACTTAGTCGCTATGACTAATGCATGTAATACCTTTTTACTCCTATGCAGGTACCTTGATATTACAGTTCTAGGATGAACTCCATGCCAAGATGACATACGAAGCAGGATAAAGAAAAACTAAGGTTTCAACATAAATCTAATTCTACTCTTCAAACTCAAGTTTAAAAATCCATACCATAGTTTGCTATTCTATTATTTAAGCAAATTTATATTCTCAAGATATATATTTAATTACAATCTTATTCATGCAGATTGTATTAATAAAATTTAACATTATATACTATAAGATTGTATTAATAAAATTTAACATTATATACTATAATATTTTAGATGGTGGAAGGTTTAACCATGATTTAACCTTACGATGGCCTAACAATATGGTTTGTGAAACTTCAGAGTGACACCTACCACGCACTCACCCATTACGATGAATATGACAAAAGACTTGGGAAAATTTATGATAATTAATAAGGTGTAAGGACAAGTTAATAAATTGCTCATCTTCAAACCACGTGATGGCTATGAGGTTTCTGACTAGCGTTTAAACCTAGAAAATCCAAACCATAACCAAATTTTTTCAGCTTGAAGGGTTTCTGCTTGAATTTGGAGGTTGTTCTACAAACGTTTCTATCCTTCAACCACTTTCTCTTATCCTTGTCCTGAATGTAAGCATAATTCCTAAACTGGATTTCCGAAGTTCTTCATCTCTCTATGAATAGGATACAATTTCTGAAGGTGTCTACAAACTTTGCTTCGGTGATAACTACCTGTATTTGAAGGCCAAACAAGTAAATAAAAAAAAGTGACTTCTCTATTCATTCTTTCTTCCAGAATTTATCTATTTTCAGTCTATAATCTAATGTGTTTTCTTGTGAGCAAGATCAAATATCGTTACGGTGTGGATGGACCAAAAGATGCAAAGCTACTCCTTAACCGGTAAGAACCATGAATCTAACTTGTGTAGCTCATTGAGGATAACAACTGAAACTTGTGGTGTGGTTTCATGGCGATGGGGTTCTCCGTTATGTTGGTTTAGAGATACTCCTGTCTTGGTTTAAACCTTGATCAAAATAAATATTTATTTACTTAAATTGGTGAAAACCCGTGAGGGTTTGATGCAGTAACCTCTCTTATGTAAAGACTGTGTATAAAACTCAAAAATATAAATTAATCCTCATTAGTGGGGTTTTACGACTATGCCAAGTCCCTTGGGGAGTTTTTATTTTTAAACTGTTAAAGGTATTTATTATGAACGGTATTTCAACTCGTTTGATTATAAGAGAGTTGGAGTATTTTGTTTTCTTTTAAAAGTTATTGTGCTTTTCTATATTGACCATAGACCCTACTCTGTATATTTTGATAATGTAAAGGATTTTTGGATGAAAAGACCCAACAAAGCTAACTATGAGAAAAAATTGTGTTGTAAAAAAAAGGTCTTTCTATGGCGACTGGTTAATTCGATTGTTTACTTTTATGGTATATCTGAAATATGTTGAAGCTATGTGTCATTACTGTCAACATTGGAGTTTTGGGATGAAAGCCAATGTCATGATTTTATTTGATATTAAAATAGATTCTATTATGAGAAATAAACCCGTGAGGAACTCTTTGTTTCAATTCTCACTTCCTTTAAAATGACATTATAATTTTTATTTGTAAGTTGCATTACCATTCTAGCTTTTCAGCTGCGATTGACCTATTTCTTATTAGGTATTTTTAGTTTAACTTAATTTGCTGTAAAGAGATGGTAGTGAAACCCCTATCCTTCCTAAAATAGGTTTTTGAAAAGAGGGTCGTAAGTCCTTTGATAACTATTTATTTTAAATGGAAATCTAAATTCACTTTCTATAAGAACTTAGTTTAGATAGCAATGATATTCGTGTTATACAACTTTATTTGATTACAACTTTATAAAACACATCATTTTCTTGGATTGACAATTATATTGATCTTCATAATTACTTCCTTTAAAACTATAAATGTTTTAATGATTCTTGTGCGGATTTCATGTTGATTTCTTAACTGTAATGTTGATACGTTTGAATGGCCAAAGCTTCATAATTAAATTAATTTCAAAATTCGCTCTGTTTAGTTACCCATACTAGTTTTGACCAAGAGAAAGGTTTAAGCCTTTAGGATGTTTGTAATTTTTATTTTGAATAGAATATATTACAGGAACAACACTTATGTGAATCAGAAGCCTATAACTAGTGCTAAGGTTTGTCGATAATCTCGACTGAGTGTTACATTAACAGTTTAGGTTAACATTAATATGATTTTAAGTGAACTCTGGTTATTCTAAATTAATATTCTAATTGATTTAGGAGAAACAAAATAGGTCTTGAACAGAGTATTCAGGATAACCTTGGATCTGATCAGTTATATTTCTATACTGTTAGAGGATAAAGGATTTGGGAATAATAAAGAATTTATTTATATAAAATAAAGATTCCGCAATCTATTCTAGATCCTAAATTTGTACTATAAATGAAAACTAGGATTTTAATAACTGAAAAAAAGTTTATCTAACTGGATTTAGGACTGTAACCTATATTTAAACTAAAATACCATATTTCACAGCAAATTGTAAACAATTTACATACATACTTCTAGTCTCTAAAATAAGGAAGATACATATCTATTCAATAATCATGATACTATTATTTAACATAATTTATATCTTCCTGTACTAGAGTACGCCACTTCATCGAGAGGAAAAATACAGAGGATAATTTCAAACTCTTTTCTTTTTCAATTAGTTTAACTGCAAGTACTTCATTCTAAACAATTTACATTTTTTCTTAAGCAGAAATAAACAATGACATAAAAAAATAGAGCTAGAGCCTGATATTGACTCCAACAGGAAGTGTTACAGAGAAATGGGACCAACACCCAAGGGAGACTGTTCCACCCAACCTTTTCCTGAAGAAACAAAATAACTTACTTAGGACCCCAAGCTTTCTCACTGCACCACTACGAAGGAGATCTCTACTACACAACAGACTTTTGCAACCTAGCACTCGTCAACATACTTATCTCAGCAATTCACTTTAACTAACCCCTCATCAAATTCTTTGTGTGCCTGAATTTTTAGTTTGCAGTAATCACAAAGTTCATTCTCTCAGAAATCATAATGAGTGGTAAGCCTCTGCTCAATGGTTTATATAAGATTGCCTAGGTCTTTGGGTCAGTTTTAGAATTTAATGAGCCATCCAGCTTAGTTCCCTCTCTTAGGGAACATGACCACTTTTTTAGGGATTATTCTCCTACAATAGCTAGAAAATGAATGTCAGTGCTTCCACTTGTCAATCATCCTTCTACAACTGCATCTTCCTCCTAGTGAGAAGTGAACACTCATTTAACAATTTCCCCTGAATAGGTGTCTCCTTTTTTAAATTAATAAAATAAATAATTCTTCAATTACAATCATCCTTGACCCATTTGGTCATAAATTTACAATAAAAATTAACATAATATTTGTGTTGAAATAAATAATATATATATATATATATATTTATATTTCAGTTTTGGGTCTGTTACATTTAACCAACCCAAATTCTCATCTTACTAATTTCTCCAATGAATTCAAATATCTCGTGCCTTCTCTCTTCGAAAATCTAGTAGGGTGATAGATGCTTTTGTATCACACTCAAAATCATGAGAGGTAGATGACTTACATGTTTTTGTATATGTTGACACCAAGAGATGTTTGCACACTGTTTTTTTTTTAAATTATAATCGGTAGATGGATTAGTAAGGTAAATAATCAATAATCTATGAAATTTGAATTGGTTTATTGGAATTTTTATTTATTTATTTTTGGATTAAAACACCCTATAATGGTATTTCAATCTCTTTCTCAAAACTTTATTAAGGTCTCAATTTCCTCTTAAATTTAAGAGAAATTTTGTAAAACTGTCATAATATTTGAGGCGAGTGCGCATAAATACTCAACACCGTCAAAGAAGGTTAGGAGAACAATTAGAAAAAAATAGAGAGGAGGAAGTGCAAAGTACAAAGTCCCGCACACAGAAACATGAGGAGGATTACATCAACTCAACTCATTGTATTACTTGAATAATGTTTACATATATAGGTAATACAAAACTAAATCCAGATCCAAGAATAATGAATTAGATCCTACAAACTATGAAACAGTTAAACCACTCATGATATCTTGAGCAAACCATAACCAATACAATCTATCATTTCTACATTAATTCTAACATCCTCCCTTAATGTAGAAATGGATAACAATACAAATAATCTTTAAAAATTTAATTATTTAGATTTTGTAGAACTCCAAACTTTGTACTCTACAATCCTCCACTTCATCTTGAACTTTGTTTCCATGAGATGGTACTTATTTGTCTTCTTGTGTTTCCTGCTCGAGAACTTGAAGTCTCCATGACTATATGTATATTTCACTTTAATATGAATTATGGAATTTAGTTTCACCTCTCATGTCTTGGATTTTCCTTAAATTCAGCAAAATTTTCAACTATGCCTTGTTCAATAGAATGTTGCAACATTAGCTCATAGTTCAAGAGTGTCAATGTTTCCCCTTGATGCATATCATCAAATTCAACACCTACAAACATGGTGTATTCTCCATCAACAACTCAGTCATTGGCTTCATCTTCCATATCTCCTTGGTCTAGAATGCCAAGCAAGCTTTCTCTTCCATTAAGTAGACCATTAATCATTTTAATTTCATGCATTATTTTTTACCATTCTACACTTCCCAAAGTTTCTTCATCATACTTTGGCTTGTCATTTTTATTTTCTTCCTTGCAGTCTTTATGCAAGCTGCAACAATCTTTGGCTTGGCTATCCATTCTTCAATAAATTTATGCTGAGCATCAAAAATTGATATATTCATGGCCGTAATCTCCAGCAAAGCATTTCCTTCATGCAGGAATCTAGGAAATCTAGCAACCACACCAGTTAGCTCTTTTCTCCTCATAGGCCAACCAACAACTAATGAATCTCTTATTGGTGGCTCTAATAGGCACAAATGCGGGTCTTCTCTAGGAAGGCCATTGCAGGCTCTCCAAATCGTGGGCTCAGCAACAAATTCACACAATGAATCTAGCAACGTAGGCTCCTCCTATTAATGTAGGCAGTTGGACAAGCCAACAACCACACCACTCAACTCTATTCTATGCACATAATGAGCCTCCTCCTTCAATCAGTTGGATCCTCCTCAAACCACAACGGATCCTCCTTTCAGCGTTTATCAACAATTACAGGCATTGATCTCTCACCTATAGCATGCAATGCATGAACCACTCAGATGACTAGGCAATGATATTATCTTCACGCCTAGCCCACTCCTTCAGCACTTCTCCAATGATTTGGGCAACGTTTAGTAGCAATCTCCATGGCAGACAATAATTCTCCTTCAACGCAGATAATATATCATTCACTCACGCGATCTGAAGCAGCTATTGCATATCAAAAACGATAACCCCAAATACAACGATTTCCTCCAACAACAATCGACAATGGTCTCCATGGATCCATCCAGCATCGGTTGTATTCAAAGAATGGACTGGAACTTACCAACACCAGTGATGCAACTCACGGCTTCTCCTTGGTGGTAACCTCACTCTATGATGACCAACTTTCTCACAACAAGATTCACGTTCCCGTAGGATTATCTCCAGCAGCAGGACATCGGATCTCTTCCACAATGACTGACTCTTCACATGCACAACAAAATAACAATGATGATGGATCCTCTAGACTCGTAGCAGGTACTATCAATGGTGCCTCTTTCATGTGGGGTCATTTGCACACACTGGTCTGGAGAATTGTTCTTCTGTGTGCTTCAATGGTTGCATAAGAAGTTCCTTCACACTAGGAAACTCCACACAGGAAGATAACTCCTTAATGCGGCTAAGGTGCAATGTACACAACAGCAGTAGATTCACAAACTTTCTTAGCAGCAGCTCCTTCCTCAGGTCACACTTCTCTCCAATGAGGTATCCTTCTCTCAATCATGAACTAGGCAGCCCCTCTTGCTGTGGTGGCTATTCAACATCGATCTCCTCATACAAAGCATTCACAACTTCCAGGAAAGGGAATTCCCTTCAATATCAAAGTGCGGCTTCACTGGTAGCGATATCTAGGTCTTCGGCCTCCACCAGTTGGCTCTTCAAGCTGCTACATGCAGCCACTTCTCCAATAGAGAATCAACTTCTCCAGTAACCTTAGGAAGCTTCTCTAGCAGCGATCTCACACGCAGGGGTTCCTTTACAAATCTCCTCTGAACTTAGAACAATAGGGATTTGAAACCGGTATCAACACTTACGCACAGGTCTTATAAAAGAAACAACTCCTTTCAGCACTCACACCCAACACTTCTCTATCCAACGATCTTCTTCACACAGTCCGCGTGCTTCAATGGGATTTCACAATAGGCCATCAAGGGCTTCTCATAAGGCCACGCATGGCTCTCACAATAGGCCACGTAGGGCTCTTACAACATCAGGCCAATCAGGATTTCACAATAGACCACAGAGGTCTCTTACAGCAATAGGCGAATCAGGCTCTCACTCAGGCTCAATGGCTCTGATACCAAATTAGAAAAAATAGAGAGGAGGAAGTGCAAAGCACAAAGGCTCGCACACACAAACAGGAGGAGGATTACATCAACTCAACTCATTGTATTACTTGAATAATGTTTACATATATAGCTAATACAAAGCTAAACCCATATCAAAGAATAATGGATCAGATCCTACAAACTATGAAACTGTTAAACCACCCATGGTATCTTCAACAGACCATAACCAATACAATCTATCATTTCTACATTAATTCTAACAAAATCAATCCATATTTTGAGCCTTTTAACAAGGTTTCCATTCAAGGTTCCATTCATAAAATGTTTGTAAGATTGATGTAATACTTATATTTTGAATAAAATATAGATGAATAGAAATTCTATTTTATAATGTGATTAATTTGAACCTTAAATGACTTAAGTGATATTAATTTTAGCCTAATTGTAAACTATATTATGATATCATAGAACCAAAGTTTGCATTAACCAATTTATTTATAAATTGTTACGAGTGTGAAGTCTTCATGGTTAAGTTTAACTTGGCCTTCTTCATAAATAAAATAAAACATTACAAACAAATTATAATTATTATTTTAATTGTACACTCTATTATGATATTATGATATTAGAGAAACAAATTTTGCATTAACCAATTTATTTATAAATTTGTATGATTGTGAAGTCTTCATGGTTAGGTTTAACTTGGCCTTCTTCATAAATAAAATAAAACATTACAAACAAATGAGAATTTTTATTTTAATATTACTATATATATAGTAGTATTATTCTCTTCCACATGCTTCAATTATTGAACTATACTCTTTGTGAATAAAATAAAACATTACAAACCAATTAGCATTTTTTTTATATATAGTTTGGTATTATTCTTTTCTAGTTGTTTCAATTATTGAACCATACTTTTATTTATAAAATGGATGTATTACTCAACTTACCTTTTTATTTATTAGAGGTATGTAATTACTTAGCTTGTGATTGATGAACCATACTTTTATTTATAAAATGGATGTATTACTCAACTTACCTTTTTATTTATTAGATGTATGTAATTACTTAGCTTGTGATAGTCTAAAGTGGATCTAGAACCTTCTTTGTTATATGGATGGAGTTCCTTGTGATATAAAAAATAATGGATGGTTTGTTATATATATATAACTTGTTTGTATGTGTAATTTCTATTATGGTGTTTTGACAATTTTGTTGTTGAAGTTGAAGGTGTGAAAACTTGGTTATTTAATTAATGTTTTGGATGTTTGGTTGTATGGTGAATGATTGTCAATTGTATAGTTAATGCTTTGGATGTCTGTTTATATGGATGAATGATTATCAATTGGTTTGTTAATGCTTTGTTTGTTGTTATTAATTTGGTGTTGGCCAATGGTTGAACATATTTTCATTTTTAAGGTGATGATCTCAAAAAAATTTAAGTCATAGTTTGGAGTGGCAATTTGAGATCCCAACCAATTGTTGTTGCTCTAAAACCACTACCCCAAATTTTTTGTGATTTTGGGCCCCCCCTTTAATTTTTAGCTTTTATACTGCCCTAGTTAGACTCTGCTTTCTGAAGAGTTTTTCGTCACTTAGCTTTATTTTTTTACAAGTTAGAGAAACTTTTTGTTGAAAGTTGAAACTCAGGTTTTCCACCCGATGCATCGGCTGAACTAATTGATTCGGGCCAACGCAGCATCAAACTTACGTTTTTATCTAATTTTTGGCCCACTCTTTTATCAGGTTTCAAAAGGAATTTGTGAGTTTGTTGATGGCATTGGCAGGGGTTTTTCTTTTCATTCCAAAGGGCCTTTTTTTCTCGAGGATGTGCCGACAGCATCGACGAGACTCATATGTGCGATCCGATGTGTTCAGATGCATTGTTTTTTGGCATCCTATAACCTTTGATTAGCTGTTGTACTCAATGGTCTCAAGAGAACTCTTATGTTTGGTTCAATGCGGTTATGTTTCTCTCCCGGTGGGATTTGTGATGAAGTAAGAGGAAGTGTTTTTTTGAGTTGTTGTGATGGCCATCGAAATAACTCTAGTTGTGGAGCCGATGCCATCACGGGTAATTTTTTTTTTCACTACCAATGAGCTAGAGGGAGCTTGTCGATAGGCTTATTAGAGATAGGAGAGTCGAATGTTATCTGATTTTGTCAGATCCGCTCCCAAATTCCCCCCAACACTATCGCTCACTCTTCATTTTGTTTGTCGATTTGGACGATCTTTCCAATAAGGTATATTAATTTTGGGTGGCAAACGATGTTTTCACCATCGGAGGTCTAATCACCAACTTCTGCATTTAATTACTTTTCGCGGTTGTTTCTATTTAAGCCTTAGGGGGGTTGATTTTACGGTCATTACAATTACCATTTGAGGTGCTCCAAGCTGTCGATCGCTACTTGGACTTCTTAGAATGAACGAGCTATTTTCTCACCAACCGTTGAGCTACCAACTGCCAGGAAGGATTCAAACCTCTTCCTAGTCACGGTTTTTCTAGTTTGTTTTGGTTGATAGGGTTTGTTGAGGTTTTTTCGGGACTAGGGTTTTCTCGATTAATGGTATTTAAAGCCATATCTGAGCCATATAAGGACTGTACATTTAGAATTTAGGTTTCTTTGACCTCTTGAGGGATTCCTAGGGTTATTTTCCCGCAGCCTCATCGTTCTCATTTAGCTAGCAAGAGCATAGAGGATTGTCCATCTGATATGCTCCACTCGACCTCAACATCTAGAGCATGTTAGAGTTAATAATGGATGGGGTTCTAGCCAATTGAACGTTTCATCGACTGCGCCTTCCTTGGTTGATGATTTTTTAGTAGGATACCACCGTTGGTCATGGTAGGGTTTTGGGAGGTTTTTCCCGGACTCGAGCTAAGGCCATCTATTTTGTCAAAATACGCTAGGACCCTGTGGGGTTTTGGTTCCCATTGTTTTCCTTAGTACGAATCCCTGGTTGATTCTTTAAGAGAGAGGTGCTTCCTATTCATAGGGGGTGTAGAATGGTTCTTTACAGTAGGCCGCAGTGTTTGTTGTGTTTTAAAATCTAAGGTCTAAAACCCCCACTACTAGAGGATAACTTATCATTCGTTTTCTATTTTTTAGAGTAGATTGAGAACCTCCTTCTTGCTTTACAGAGTATTTTTTTAATGTCCACAAATGGATTGGTAAATTCGGTCTTTTCAAATGAAAACTCATGTTTCATTCTTTACCAAGTACAATTTCTTTTGTTCATCTTAATATTTTATTAATAATGCATGCATGATAGAGATCGAAATAAGTCTAAGACATGTTTTGGTGTTTTGGTTATAGTCTCAAAATTAATACAACAACATGCCTACTAAAAGGGAATATGAAGAAACAAGCCCCAAGAGATGACCCAGAAGTAGAGATCTTACCTAAGTTGGATATTATTTACGAAGACACCAAAGCCATCACGGGGGTAGATCCCGAATTTAGATGGGGTCAAATTTATCATATGATTAAGGACAAAGTTGTTCCAAAGTCCGCACTCGAAGACATACCATTGTATGCCAATATAATGAAGTCCGCTATAATGAAAGTCTCTACATGCCCCAAAATATTCCCACGTGCGTGGAAAACACAGCTAAACAAGGTTTTGCTGCTTACAACCCTGCATATATAAATAAAGCATGCAAGCTACTTGTACCCCAGGTTTACATGATAGATAAATGGATAAAGGATATGGACTTAAATGCGTTTGACTGTGTGAAGAAAATGATGGTATCTGGGAAGTAGTTTTGCCTAAATCCCTTAAGAGAATATGAAATTGCCAACCTACGTATCCCATGCTGAATCTTAGCTTTGATGCTGAATTGGATATTTGTTTAGGCCAATGGAAAATTTTATAAGATAATATGGATACCTTTAACATATTAGGTGGCCATGCAGGGTACTATTTTCCACTAGGACGACATCATGGCAAGCAATATATATTCATGCATAGTTGCAGCACTTGGGGTTATGACTCAAAGGAAGTCAAAATTTTATATGAGCTCTTTCGTAATTGACTGCGTCCTACGCACACATGATTTCTCGACACTAAATTGCAAATGGGATCCCTCCAGGACTCCTATATACTCTACATATCAAATATTATGGGAACATAAGTATTATAGTTTCTATAAGAGCATCTATGAAATTTTTTTGATGCCACTATACAAGATAAATTTTCTTGAAGAATGCAACGACATGTCCGAAGAAGCACTACAGGTTGTAAGAGAATATGGGGAGTTTTGTTCTTCGAGGAGGGTTTGTATTTAAGAATGTATGAGGGATACAAATCTCCTTCCTTGCTACCAAAGTATGCCACAGATTATGTTATTCACAAAGAGGTAGTAAGGCAATTGTATATAGATGGGATCGAGAACTTTTTGTTCGACAGTAACAAAGAAGTCTATCCACCACTTCCATTTTGTATTGGTAGTTATAAGTTATCTAAGGTAAAGAGTGCTCCTGATTTCGTAAGAGAGCTCGAGAGATTTCATTTCAGGGAGAAGATTTTTCGAAGAAATGATGCATGGGACAAAGTGTCAAAATACCATGCATCTGTGGGAGTACACTTTGAATACTCCCATCATTTTTATAAGGAGGAATCAATAAATAGAAATGTATGTAAATAAAAGGTTCAAGAAATAGATCACGACCGCAGGAGGAAAAGGAGGTAGTCAGTGGGACTACTGAACAACAAAATCACAATGAAGAGGTTGCAAAGAAAAGGGAAGAGGAGGCCCAAATATTATTAGAGGAAGCACATAAACTATTAGAAGACGAAGAAAATGAGCAACAACAAGAAGAATATAAGAGGAAAAGGGAGGAGGATGAAAGGATATGGAAGGAAGAAGCTGACCGAGCAAGGAAAGAGGCAAAAAAGGAAGATGAAGAGATTAAAAAGAAGGAGCTGAAATATCGACATCAGGAAGATTTGGAGCAGGACCAAGCCCATGATAATCTAGTAGATTCTTCTGTCCCATCAAGTAGCACAATGACATGAAAACAAACTCCCTTTTTAGATCTTGGATTGATACCTTTTAATCCATCTCATGAAGAGGTTGTAGCAAATATCGACACAATTTTTTTTTACTTCGAAAAGAAAATATTGTGAGAAGAAAATAAAAGAGGATGAAAATGGGTGATCAACCTGTGGCAATCATGGTGAATGAGGAGACAGTTATGCATAGAACCGATGAAAACCCTCGACTTCTTGCAATAGAAGGAATAACAACAACCCAATCAAATGCAGTTAATGTCGGTAAGACGGTCGAGGATGTTGAGCAGTATAAAGAAAAGATGTCCCAGATGAAGGAAACTATGAGAAAAGAAAGAGGAGAGGGACAAGATTCAAAAAGGAAATATGATGATACTTTGTGACAGTTTGAGAAACTCAAGGAATCATACCAGATGTTGGAATCAGACAAGGATGAATTAAACTGTCAGTTACGATCACTAAAGGAGAAAATAGAAATATCAAAAACAAGGTTTCAAAGTTGGAAGAGTAGAAAAATGTAGCCGACAAGAGAGCAGAAGAACTAGAGACTCAGAATATCCTACTAGAGGAGAAGCTTAAGATGGCAAATGAAAAGCAAAGGAAAATAAATCAGGTTCACTTGAAATTGGCAGGAGAAATATATAAGATTAAGCATATAGAGGCCAGATTGAAGGAGATATTAAATGATTCATTAGAGTTCCAGTAAAAGTTAATAGGAATTATAGAACTTGTGCAAAATTAGTTAACCTGGATCGAAACCAACACAACGTTTCTTGAAAACATGCCCCAAAATACTACAAGAGGATTGAAGATGGAGCTGGCACTCTTGAATTTTAGTAGCAGAGCAGCATAAAAATTAAACACAACAGTGGAGAAGACAGTGGAAAATGTAAATAATTCTACAAGAAGATGTGCATGACACACAATAAATGTCAAGCTTCAGAAGCAACCCAAGTTCATGATTTCCCATACCAAGACCAACATTTAAAGAATTTCCAGGACATGTTGCAGACAGACGAGCAAAGCATTCAAAAGATTGAAAACATTGGTGAGGAAGCAATCAAAATCTGGATTATGCAAGCTTCATTCCATAAACATCTCTTTGAAGAGTCATTGAGGCAGACTTCACTAAAGGTGAAAGAGATAGAATCTCATCTAGATAAACATGAATTGAACGCACGTTTGTTGGAGTGAGTAGACTATCAAGTCATCGAGGAGGAAGCACATGCATGGGGATTTTTTATTAAGAAACCAATTGGGCCCACCTAAATTTTTTTTATTATCTCCATGTGGCAACTTTATGTAATTTTTTGTATTTATTCTAATTTTCCTAGTGGGTACACTACAAGACAAAATTTTGTAATCGAAGAGTTAAGAATCCTAAGAGAATGGGGTAGCTAAAAATTCATATGTATTTTGTATAAATAGGGGGAGAATAAAGATTAGAGGGGACTTTTTCTAGCTGATACATGTTGAAGCTATTTGTATTAGAACTAATTATTTTATAAATAAATAGAACCAAGATTTTGTTGGAGGAAGGACTGTACGAGTTTCAAGATGGATTATGTGGATTGTTGAATGTGAACTATTTCTATTTTATCTTGTTGCATAACTGCGAGATCATTCCAACCTGTTGAATTATTTCTGCAGTTTATGAATGGTTTTATTTTCTATTTCGAATCTTGTGCAATAAATGAGTAATGGATGTTTTAACTTAAAAAATCTATCTTTGTTTTATCTTTCTGTTTTGTTTATGTATGAAGAATTTAACAGCTACCTTTAGGATTCTACATGAACACATTGCAGTATATTAATCATTCTTATATAAAATTTTCTCCCGGGGGATAGATTAGATAGAATAGATTAGAATAGATTAGTTGTTTCTTTGCTTTTGTAAAGTGATTGTGAGGCAAGAGCGGTAAGACGAGAGGTAAGAACCTGCACATCTCTAGTGAGGGTCTTACTCATCAGTCACTTGCATTTAGTTTAGGCACTTGCATTTCATCCCTAAATATAAAATCATATAAACAGTTGACTAGGCTGCAACCGGTAAAATAGATTTAAAACTTTCTTTAATTCTACAGTAGTTGGGTCGTTAAACGGACAGATTCCCCATTCCAAATGATAAACGATATAATTGGGAATGGTTATTGGGGAGAATCCCTACTGTTGGTACCTGAGATTTTTCTAGGAACCAACAGTTTTGGCACTAGAAGGAGGGCCGCCAGTGCATGGATGGAAAAGGAAGTCCGTTTACTCGAAACTATTCCACTGGTGATAGCTCTAAGACTAGATACAATGAATATTTTATTTTTGAAAAAAGAGTAAACCCTGAAGTAAAATTTCCAGAACACCTCTACCCTATTCCTTTCAAAGTAGTTAACTACTTGAGGTGACACACAACGTCTTATGTGAAGAATCTTGGAGGATTGCAGACAATCCATGAATTACCGAGAAGGAGATCTCCCAAAAGGGTACCCACTTACATGGAAGATTTGATTTTGGTGGGAAATTTGGAAGAGTTAGTGAATTTGTCCTTGTAAGATATTTTTCAGCCACTTGATCAATTGGGACTAGATTCCCTGGTTTTTTAGTCACCTGTTCAGTCTCCACCGCAGACTCTGCGTAGAATCGTGGATGGGAATGCACCCCCAAATGCTAATCAACCTATGAATCCTCCTAATCTGAAATCATCTTGGAGATCCAGAACAACACTCAACCTGGTTGCTTCTTTGCATGCTTTTCCTTAGAATGCTGAAAAGGGATTACCTAAGTTTGACCTCGGAAAGGGCATTTCTGTGTATGATCACCTGCAAAGTTTTTATTTGGCTTTAAAACTTTTAGATGTGGAGCATGAAGATGTAGTTTGTAGACTATTTCTGCATACCTTTGAAACAAAGGCCTCTTCTTGGTATTTTGGTTTACAAGCAAATTCGATAACAAACTGGGACACTTTTGAAAGGGTTTTTAAAGGAAATTTTGGTAGTCAATGAACCACTGCCACTCTCATGAAATAATTGTTAGATCTAAGGATGGACAAGAGAGAAAAGGTGCAAGATTTCAATCAGAGGTTGCTTCCCATTTGAATAATTTCAATGCTACAATAAATCTTGCTAAAGAAAATCTAATAGAGTACTACACTTCAACCCTCAGCCCAAGCATATCTATGTTTGTTAAGAGGCAAGTTAAACCTTCTTTGGTAGAAACTTATGAAGAAGCAAATAAAGTAGAAGCTAAACTTGAAAGTATAAACAAACACACTGCAGAACTAGATGTAAGGACTTTTGGAAGTAAGAAACCTTTGCATCTAACCAGACCTAAAGATGAGCATTCAAGTGAATTGGAAATGGTTAAAATGGTACAAAAGATATCAAACAAGATTGTCAGTTTATAAAAGGATAAAGAAGCTAGCTCATCTAGAAAACAATTCAAACCTTTTTTCAAGAAAAGAGAGGAAGGTGGCACATCTCAAACCCATGTATATAGTTTTTTTGTTCTAAATTTTAATGAGGTGAGATTCAATAATTTATGTAATTTTCATTAAGAACCTCATTCTGGAAAAAGTTGTCCACAGTGGATTAATTCAATGACTCTGGTTATGAACCAAATATTAGATGCTCAAGTAACAGAGCCAGAAGTGAAAGAAGAAAAAAAAATGAGCCAGAAGAATCGCATGAAACAACGATGGTATTATGGGACTCTACACCTACACTCGGGTTGGATGAAGACGAACCTATACAAGAAATTCAACTTTCAGCAATTAATATCTCAACTAGAAGCAAAGGACCAATAATGGATGAAATCCTATTACTACCTAAGATTACGAAGATACAATAAAGTATGAAGAAGATTAGCAATAATACCCAAACACCACCTAAGTTTGATTTGGTCATCACAAAAGAAAAAGTTACAACAGTAAGCAAGCCTGTGAATGTTGTGGAAAATAAAGCAAAAAGTAACAAGAAAAGTCCAGCAGAATGTGATATGGGATATGATATAATATAATATATCAAGAAGACAAAGGAAAACATTTCTTTATTTGAAATGTGTATCTTAACTCAACAAAGAAATAATCTCCTGGAAGCTTTTGATCAACAGCCCAGTAGATCCCAGGATGACATTCAATCAGATAAAGAGATCAATGAAGCTAGCATTAGGGGGGAGTATAAATATCAATCCTTGCCATTTTTACTATCTTTTGAGATTTTCAACCATAATGTGCATAATTGTTTGGTAGATTCTGGAGCTTCCTCTAATGTCATGCCTCTTTAATTTTGTAGAAAGATAAATGGTCAACCTACACTCTCTTCATGTAAGATCATTCAGTTGGATAGATTAGCAGTCAAGGTGATAGGAGAAATGAATGGGTCTGCCGATTTATAGACATCATGGTGGTGGATATACCAGAAGCATATGGTTTGATATTGAGAAGGGAGTGGTCTACAAAAATAAAAGTGTACTTTGCAACTGACTAGTCGCACTTGTGGTTTCCCTATAAGAACTGTTAGAATCAGATCAAGGTGATGAGGGAACCGCACATGAAGGATAATGTGATGCAATTGGAAGGAAAAAAATGAACGTATGAATTTCTCGCATTCAGTATTGGGTAACTATTTCATAGAGCTTGAACCTAGAAACTATCAAGCGGAAGAATCCAGTAGTTAGTCAAACACACAGTCTGAGATCCTTCAGTTTTCATGAAATGATAATATTGATTGTAATATAGTTAATTTAGTTTCTAATTTAGAGAATAACACTAGTTTTGTAGAGTTAGAATATACATTTTGGTTGTTATATTTTGACGGTTCCAAAACTCGAGAGGTATTAGGAGCGGGTTGTGTCCTGATTGATCCTGAGAGTAAAAAACATTTCCTCTCTTGTAGACTATGGTTCGAATGTACTAACAACACAACATAATATGAAGCTCTAGTACAAGGCTTGAAAAAAGCCATTGAATTAAAAGTAAAAAATTTAAAAGTCCTTGGTGATTCTAAAATAATTGTCAAACAAGTTCGAAAGACAATTCACTGTCTGTCACTACACTTAAAAGGTTACCAATTTGAGGTCTGGAATCTTATAACAAATTTTAATGATTTTAATATAAATTCAATTCCTAGATTGCAAAATGCAACAACTGATTTGTTAGCTACTTCTGCTGCAAGATTAGTTCCTACTAATAATAAATGCTCAATTGAATTAATTTTCAGGCCATCTATACTATAGAATGTCACAAATTTGAGAGTATTCGATGATGATCAACAAATCTTGGAATTTTTAACAAATGATGAGACTTTCAAATACTAGGTGATTGATGATGAAGAAAACCAAGCCAATCTTCAAAGTGGGAACTTCATACCTAAAGGGGTAACAACATTGGAAGGGATGTTTGATTTGAATAACAAGTTCAGAAAACCTTCCAATGTCAAAACAAACAGTTCATCTATGTAGTATGAGCTAGTTAATATTGGGACAGAAGCTGAACCCAAGTATATGAACTTGGGAAAATGTTGTTCATCAGGAGAAAGAAGCAAATTTATTAGTTTATTTAGACAATATAAATATGTTTTTTCTTGGACATATGAGGATTTGAAGACTTATGATACCCGCATCATCAAACATGTTATTCCTATTAAAGCGGGGGTGAAACCATTTCAGTAGCTACTAAGGAATATGCATCAAAAGTTGGAACCCTTGATCCAAAATGAAGTAAAGAAGTTACTGGATGCGAAGATCATTTTCAGAGTTAGACACTTAGAGTGGGTGGAAAATATGGTACCGATAAGAAATAAATCTGGTGAAATAAGACTATGTGTAGACTTCCAGAATCTGAATAGAGCCTCCGACAAAGATAATTATCCAGTCCCACCAATGGAGAATAGATGGTTTTAGGTTCTGAATTGTTCTCCCTGCTAGATGGTTTTTCAGGTTACAACTAAGTGTTGGTAGCTGACCAGGATAGGCTGAAAACTACGTTTCGAATGAAGTGGGGAAGTTTTTTTTACAAAAGAATGCCCTTCGGTCTATTCAATGCTGGATCCACTTTCCAAAGGGAAATGGATATAGATTTTTGAGGTTTAATTGGCCACATTGTGGTAGTTTATTTGGATGACATAACAATTTTCTCTAAGAAGAAATAAGATCATATGTTTCATTTGAAACCAATTTTTCATCATTTTAAAAAATATGGTATTTCTTTAAATCCTAAGAAATACATCTTCACAGTATTGGAAGGGTGTTGGGACACATTATTTCTAAAAATGGAATCTCCATAGACCCGGAGAGGATAGAATCCATAGCACAGATTCCCTTACCCCACAATAAGAAAGGTATGAAATCCTTCATGGGGACTATAAATTTTGTTCGAAAGTTTGTCCATGATTTTGCAAAAATAATAAATCCTTTTGAACAAATGGTAAAGAAAAGTGTACAATTTAAATGGACCAAAATAGAGAAGGGCGCATTCAACAATATCAAAGCGGAAATAGCTCACACACCTTCTCTTAAAAGTCCTGATTTTGAAAAATATTTTATCTTGTACACTTTTTCTTCTAATAACTCACTCACAGTAGTTCTTACACAAAAGAAAGAGAGGGGAGATGAGTACCCATATCATTTATGAGCACTGTGTTGTAAGGTGCTGAAATGAACTACCTTGCTATTGACAAAAAGTGTATGCAATATTTAAATCAGTAAAACAATTCATGCCTTACATTCTTAAGAATAGAACCAAAGTAATTGTTCCTCACCCAGCTGCCCGAACCCTTTTTGTACAAAAATAATTGGGAGAACGAAGAGGAAATTAGGTGACAGTGTTACAAGAATATGATTTGGAATTTAAACTAGCCACCATTATCAAAGGACAAGGGTTTTGCAAGTTAATGGTTGAAAGTTAAAACAATAAATATGATGATTGGGAAAATGAAGTCGAGTTGCATATTATTGATATGTGTCCTATCTTTATAGCTCCGGAGTCTTGGTACAGAGATATGATACATTACCTCCAACAGGGATATTTACCAGAACATTGGAATTCTAAAAAAGAAGAACACTTTGTTTACAGTCATGATTTTATCGGATAATTGATGGAGTTCTTTTCAGAAAGAACTATGATGGAGTATTTCTGAGATGCCTAGAACAAGAGGATACATCTAAAGTTGTTAAAAAATGCTTGATGGTCCTACTAAAGGACATTTTCAGAAGACACTACTGCACACAAGATTCTAAGGGCTGGATATTACTGGACAACTTTGTTTAAATATGCTCATGCTTATGTAAGGAAGTGTAACACTTTCCAGAGAAGTGGTGGGAGACTAGCAAAGGAAGCTGGACCATTGCAACCGGTCATTGTTTTGGAGCCATTTGAACAATGGGGAATTGACATCAATGGAGAAATCAATCCAAATTGTTCATTGCAACACAAATACATCCTCACAGCCATTGATTAATTCACAATATGGGTGGAATCAATTCTGCTACGAAATTGAATGAAGACACAATCATAGACTTCCTACAAGGAAATATTATGTCCAGGTTTGGGGTTCCAATTTCTCTGCTTTTTGATAATGCAACTTACTTTTCATTGCTTAAATTAATTGAATTTGCAAATGAAAAAGGAATGAAATTGCATTATTCTTCTAATTATTATCCACAATGTAATGGGTTAGTTGAATCAACTAATTATTAAATTGAGCACATAGATCTGTGGACAAACACACAACTCACATGATAGATCACACAATTTACTCAGTTATTGAAGAATGAAACAGTGCAAAAATGTCTTGCAACTGTGAATGCTTTTCATTAATCAAAGAGTAATTAGATAGATAATTACAATGAAGCACAATGGCTTTAATAGCCACACGCAATTTGAATCCACATGAGGAAGTTCGAATTGATTAGACTCTACTTGATTGTAGGTAACCAAGACCTTGTCTAAATCACTATCGGAGGACTCAATAGTTAACTGACCTTGTCTAACCCATAACCGGAGTTCATCGGAGCTCTAAAACATAAATCAAGTGTTACATTCAGTGTTGACTAAGGTTAACTGACAGTGGTAGGTGAGAAATTCACCTCACATGTGTTCAGTCAAGTAAACCTAGCACTAACTGAATGTAGAGGACTAGAACTGAATGTAACTGACTCCTAACTTAGCTTGACTAGTCATTAACTGAAGTGAACTGACCTTGGTTGGTTTTGTCACTCCTAGTGGCTTCCTAAATTGTAGGGATTGGTCTAGGAGGCTCCTAAACTAATGTAATCAAGTGCAATCAGTGGCAGTGAGCCTCAATTAGTGTTCCCCACACTTTAGTAACTGAAACATGTGCCCCAATTAGGTCAAGTGGACTCAATGGTGTTAATGACTATAAATAGACTGGATGGACTCCCGATTTAGACATGACTCCCGATTTAGACATATGACCAAATTTGGACAAGGGAGGATTAATAATCCTAACACTAATAAAAACCTTATGAGAATTTTAAAGAAGACCGTTATAGAAAATCAAAGCAGTTGGCATGTATCTCTTCCAAATGCACTTTGGGTAGATAACGGTCACCCCCAAGAATTCCTTAGGTTTTTCACCTTATACTCTAGTTTATGGCAAAGAAGCTATTCTACCCCCGAACATTTTACTCCCATATTCTCAGTTAGCCCAAGCATCACATTAGAGGAAATTTCAATTTAAAATGGGCCTTCCAAAAATAATACAAATTCCATGTCATCATGTATTAGCCAATCAAAATTATTTAAAATTCAAATAGGGAGCACCTCTTAAACAATTTTTTAATATAAATTTGTGGATAGGTATCATAAAAAAAAACTACTTTTTTGTTCGTATTTTCAACATATCTCCCTTCGTTTTTACTCAAATTTCGATCAGGAGAGCTCATTGGATGCAGAATTAAATTCCGCATCCAACGAGTACCCACTCGGCATACTTTTGATGGGCCCCGCTACCCCAAAAACAAGAAATACCTGAAAAAACATGATGATGATGTCATCATCATGTTTTTTAAGGTATTTCTTGTTTTTGGGGTAGCCGGGCCCGTCAAAACTATGCCGAGTGGGTACTTGTTGGATGTGGAATTTAATTCTGCATCCAACAAGCTCTCCCGATCAAAATTTGAGTAAACTCCAAGGAAGATATGTCGAAAATACGAACAAAAAAGTAGTTTTTTCTTTTCTTCCTCCAAAATTAATAAATATTATTTTATTATTTTAGCTATTATTTTATTAATTTTCCTTAGGAGGCCCATTTTGAGTTGAAATTTCCTCTAATGTGAGGGTCTAGTAGTGAGGTTTTACAAGCTCGAATTAATACCTTGTGTAAGTTGGAGGAATATAGACTCAAGTCTAAGGAGAGGTTTAAACACTAGCATGAAATTGTTAAAAGGTGGTTTGATAAACATAAGTATGGGAAGGGAAGTTTTGAAGATGGAGATTTGGTTCTCAAGTGGGATCACCCGCATGATGAAAAGGGAAAACATACAAAGTTTCAACACGTATGGATTGGCCCATTTCAGATTGTTGAAAAGTTAGGCCCCTCGACTTACAAGTTACAAGATTTATAGGGGTGGGAAGAGAATCTTCCTGTAAATGGTCTGGTTCTCAAACCCTATTTAACGTAGTACTGTAGGAGCTCTTTTCTACATAAATAAACCTTTATTTTTGGTTTCTGATTTCTTTTAGTATGTTTATTTTCTTTCTGTTGATTTTCTTTTTCTGCATTTAATTTATTTCAGTATTTTGATTTAGTTTAGTTTTATTTTAGAATAAGTCATCTCAAGCTTTGGTCGTTGGGGAACATTGGAATTTGGAAAAACTACCAATATTTTAATCAAAAAAATGCTCATTGAAATTTATCTATGCAAAATTTTGATCAAAACAAGATTCTTTAATTTGATAGACTACTGAAAAAAAGTTAATTTAAGAACACATTTAAGTCCTATTTTAAACCTTGTTAAAATAACTGAGGTAGATGAGTTCTGGAATACTATTTTGGGGCTCCATCCACTTCACATCAATATCTATCCTAGGAAGCTTGGGGAAAATGATAATTGTCTTTAAGGGAGCATATGTTCAAATTACGAAAATATACACAAATAACACTATTGGAAATCATCCTTCACGGGTTATATAGCGCTAGATAATGTTTAGCACATCCCTCCATTCAGGTGTTACATTATTCAAATGAATTCCTTTACCCCAATACACCTTCTTGAAACATGACAGTAAGAACATACTTAGGTCAACCTCAAATAAATGTTTCTTAAACCATCTCTCACCTTTGAGGGTTATGCATGTTGCTTCTGCAATTGTGGCTTCATTTAGCTTGAAACTTAGGGTTTGAAAACTAAAAAAATAATCCTTACAATTATTCATGAAGGTGTTTGTTACCTTCAGATTGTGACCTCTTGTTTTTTCAGAGAATGAAAACCATCCTGCATTTTGCATCATCTCTGTGCACTTAGGGAATTCTTCGTCCCACTTTACATTCTTTGCTTCCAACCTGCAAATTTTCCCACTGAGTTTCTTCATCACAACCATATTGGTCCTGCTAGGTCATGTCTTTGAAACTGATAAGTGTATCTCTTGTTTAAACCACATTATACAAATAATAATCCATGCCTGACATTTCATAAATAAACTGGAGTACGATCCCTTGGTTCATGTATTTAATAATATCAAGAACAACCTATAATACATACTTTCATCTGTGTCATAATGAACAGGGACTCCTCCATCAAACACACTCCCTTAGCATGACAAATGTCATACATTAACTCCAAGTGTAAGCAATCCAACAGTGGCAACCAATAAACTCATTATGAACCGTGCTGTTAGAATGCACTCTGACCATTTATAATATATAACCATCAAATGTTTTATCAAAGGTTTAAAAATTGGAGTATTCATATGTTAAACTTAGATCATTTATCAAACTATGAATTATTCATCAAAGATTAAAACTTGGAAGAATTAATGAAAATGAGCCATATTTGTCTTATTTATCATAACAAATAGATAAGTAAATGATAACTTAAGGAAAGTAATAACTTATCTAAGGAACCTAATGGAATTCAAGGAGAAAATGATTTCTAAGAAAAGTGGTAGAACTAGGATATAAATCTAGTGATAATAGGAAGATTACCAAATAATGGTTCATTGCTTCTAAAATACATCCTCGAAGGAGGTGATTCCTACAAGAATGATAAAAAATGAGTATTCTACTTATCTTTCTTATATATGTTTGAATTCTAGGATAATGCTCACTCATTCCTAATATTTTAGATATTAAAATCATATATTGATCCTATTGATGGACTAAACAGTTGGGTTATAATTACTTTTACAGGATTCTGGATAAATTGACATGTTCAAACTATTTGATTCTATATTTTAAATATAGACCATGATTCATGGTGTTTTATGGTTTTGGTTTTTTTTCACAGTAATCGGTCTAAAGTAAAACCATAGTGCCTTTGTCCTACTTGGACATGATCTCATATTGGATAAAAAACCACAATTATTTAGTTCTATTTCACTATCCGTCGATACATAATCCTACTTCAAATAGCTTACTGATTTAGGGAACATTTGAACGAGTGTGCACAACTAGCTCAACCCATGTGTTCAGTACATATCCTCTCCTTGTCTTGACTCATGCCCTTGAAACATAGGTGCATGCCCTTGCAACACTCGTTCCCTCTTATGTAATATAGCATTCTTTATTCTTTTTCAAGCTAATACATAAAAAAGCACTAAAAATTAAAAACTAAAAAAATCCAAAAAGGAATTTTATTGAATCTATTCATAATTCATCATGGAGAAAATGGAAACAATCAGTCATTGTCTCCCTTGCAAATGGCACATATCCTTGCACCAATTATAAGTACAACATTTACATTTGACTTAGGAAGTGTTGAGGCCTGGAAATTCACAGGCGGCAACAGTAAGGGATTCTCCCCAATCAACGTTCCCAACTAGCCCGTTGACTGTTTGGAATAGGGAATCTGTTCGGCTTGCGGTCCGGCTACCGTAGGTCAAGAAACAAAACAAAGGCTTTACCGGTTGCGGCCCGGCCCACCGAGTTTTGTATTTTGACTTTAAGAAATGAAATGCAAGTGCCTAACTAAATGCAGAGTGATGAAATGCCGGGAACGGTAACAATGTGATGCGCAGGTTCTTACCTCTCATCTTAAAGCTCACAAACATTCAAATCACCGACAATAGGAAATAAACTAACTATCTACTCTATCCCTGGGGAGCAAGAATTGTCATTTATGGTGAGTAATACATTTCACACATGCACTACGAAGAGTTACAGTTAGCTGATACTTCTTTCAACACACATGAGTGATTACAGATATTCAAACAACCAGATAGCCAATTGCTTTATAAAAACACAAGATCTATTACTCACAGTGGAAAATATCCTAAAAGATACCGAAGAACATTTAACAAGAACATAGGTTCAGGAAGTCAAATATCCTCACAGTAAATGAACATAGCTGAAAATGAAATAGTTCCTCTTCAACATCATTCATTGAGTCGCATTGATACATCCCATTTTACTCTCTCCAACAGGTAAAATTGCAGTTTTCTTTGCAAAACGAAGTAGTTCCTCTTACAAACCAAACATTTACAAAATTTACCCCCCAGGAAAAAGCCCCTTCTCAGTTCCCCTTTCCCTTATTTAACTACCCCTACAGAGTGTTTTGTTTTCCCCGCAGACGCATGACCTTTCAGCTTCTCGAACGCTTCACATTCCGATCTTTTGTGTGCATGCAATCATGAACCACTTGGTAACTGATCCGTTTCTGCAGATTCATTATTCCGGATTTTGTCTTCTACGGCCATGTCTCTCCACGGTGATTCCCTGAGCTTCAGTTATACCTCTGCCAGACGGTCCGTCTTTCTTCACACCATGGTAGTTTGACTGGTCTCCTCGAGACTCTTTGCATTCAATCGACAAGCATCATTTGTTTCAAAGGCGTCGCAAACAAAGCATTAGATTCTAACAATTAAACGACAATTCCACAAGAAAATGGCCGGGTTCGTCTCTTGTTCGGAGAAGAAAATCGATCGAGCTTTGGGCGGGAAACTGATGAATCGGCAGTCGGCAAGAAGTAAGCTCGGAGACCAAAAGGTTCTCCCAGCCGCAACGGCGGGCGAGGCTTAAGCCGTGGGCCAGCGAAACGCAAGCAAGAGGGGCTTTAAATCAGCCATCGGACTGTTTTTGAGCTTTGGAGGCCGGAATACTTTCAGAGCCGCAACGGCGGGAAAGAGAGCTCGGAGATACGCGAAGCGGGCGGGAGAAATAATCGGACGTCGGGCGACTTTAACATCGAAAATTAAAACAATCTCCTAGCCGCAACGACGGATGAGTCAGGGCTATGGGTAAGTGGTTCAAGGTTTAACACGAATCGGACATCGGAGAAACTTGGAGAGTCGGATGCTAAAATGATCTGAGAGCCGCAACAGCGGTGGAAAAGAAACTCACTGCTTCCGATTTGAAATTAAAAAGAGGCCCGATCACAAGAAAAAAACAAGTACTCAAAGAGTTTTAAGGATCAGGCACAGCTAGGTTCGTTATTTCTTCGAAAAGGCCACTCCGGAGAACAACGATTTTCCCCCTTTCTTTTATCGACCAGTAAACCAGACATACACGACTCAAACCGAAACTGAACAAGGCATACATAAACCGGCTGACATCCATCTTCAAAGTGAAACGAAAATAAGATACGCCCAAGAGGCTCAAGAATTTAACGATCAAACCAAGCAAATATGATGAGGAGGGGCCCAGAATTTAAATAACAATAAATTTGGGGAGAACAGTTGCGGCAGCAAAAACTGGCGATTTCCTGGTGAACCTAGATCTCTGGGTAACTTTTCTTTGAGTGGAAGACTGTTTCACAACAAAATTGCATCAAATGAATTCTTCCAGCTATCCAGATGGATTTCTCAACCGACAGGAGTGTGTACCTTAATCATTGATGATGGTGCATTGGGGGAAAGGGAAAACCGATACCTTCAAGTCCAGATAACTATGCTGAGGCTAGAGTATGAGTTTCAATATTACCTCTGTTTTCAGGTAGCTAACAGTGTGGACACCACAGGATTGTAGCCGATAGTGAACAACAGTATTCGTTTGTTCCTCATTCCCATGCCATTTTAACACTTTTGTGCTTTTGGACTTTTGTCCCTTTCATCTGAGTCCTTCTGTACGCCTTTCTTACTGAATTTTAATTCAGTATCCTCTATCCCATAGTGTCCTTTTGTGTGAGTGGTGTGCTTCAAGTTTCAGCTCATGGACGGAGAGGATCTTTCGGCAATTTAGTACTTATGATTCAGCACCTGCTTTGATTTATGATGCTTTTATAGAAGTTTTGACTCTTTACTTGCCTTTTGGCATCCATTTCTTGGCATGGGATCATTTATATTTAATACACTGTTCACCTTGCTTCTTCCCATGGGTCTTTTACTATCGCTCCTTAGAACATTTTAAATGTGACGTGGATGGAGCCCCGACATAGTACTCCAGACTCCTCGAATCCGGTTTAATTCATAGGGGTTAAGCAGGACTTCAATGCACACAACATTTTATTCGAGAAAACTGTTAGGCTGGAAGAAATATTTTAGCAACACATAGGCTGATACTCAATGTATTTGCTATTCCCGAAAGATCTTAATATCCCCCAGAAAACCGCAAGTTCGTTCCCCTTATTGAAAATCAAAAACTTAAAATTAAATCAAATGAAAGCATGACTCGAAAACAACCCCACAGCTTATTTATATACAAGACAGAAAACTCAAAGACAACTTCAAGAAAAATAAGGCTTGAGAACCAAACCATTAACTGGTAGGTTCTCCTCCCATCCCTGTAAATCTTGCAGCTTGTAAGTAGCAGGGCCAAGTTTTGCTTTGATCTGAAATGGGCCTACCCACAATTGTTGGAACTTAGTATGCTTTCCCTTCTCGTCATGGGGATGATCCCATTTGAGAACGAGGTCTCCCACTTCCAAGTCCATTTTCCCAGCTTTATGTTTGTCAAACCATCTTTTTACTATCTCCTGTTGTTGTTTAAAACGTTCTCTAGCCTTGGATCTGGCCTCCTCTGCTTTCAGAAGATTATATATTCTTATTTGGAGAACCTCATCATCGGAC
>LPNX011005469.1:419130-506231 GCA_001517045.1 Pseudotsuga menziesii | reverse complement strand
GATCTTGTAGGAAGCTGATGACTTCGTCTTCGTTTATTTTGCGCAGTGGGATAGCTTCGACCCAGCGAGTGAAATAATCAGTAGCAGTAAGAATGTACTTGTGTAGCAGGGAAGAATTGGGTTTTATTTCTCCAATAATATCCAGCCCCCATTGTTCAAATGGTTCCATGACCATCATAGGCTTTAGAGGTGCTGCTTCTTTAGGCAGTCTTCCACCGCATCTTTGACAAATATCGCATTTCCTGACATGTGCATGTGCATCCTTAAAGAGCGTAGGCCAATAGTAACCAGCTCTAAGGATTTTGTGGGCTGTAGTGTCGCCTGAAAAATGTCCCCCAGCCGGACCATTGTGTAATTCAAACATTACTTTCTCAGCATCCTCTTTCTCCAAGCATCTCAGGAGGACTCCATTGTAGTTCTTTCTGAATAATACGCCTTCTACGATTTGGTAGGAAGATGATTTCAAACGCAGAGCTCTCCTTTGTTTTGAACTCCAATGTTCTGGCAACAGCCCTGACTGCAAGTAATGCACAAGGTCTCTGTACCAGGACTCGGGAGACGTGAACAAAGGACATACATCCATTACATGCAATTCGGCTTTATCTTCCCATGCTTGTTCTTCGTTGTTTCTGCTTCCAGTCATTAATTTGCATAATCCTTGACCTTTTACTATGGAGGCTAGCTTGAATTCAAGGTCGTATTCTTGAAGAGATGTCACCCAGTTGCCCCTTCTTTCTCCTAATTCTTTCTGAATGAGAAGGGATTTTACAGCTGGGTAAGGGACTATTACCTTGGTTCAATTTTTTAATATATAAGGCCTGAATTGCTTCACTGCCTTAAATACTGCGTAAGCTTGCTTATCAATGGCTAGGTAGTTTAATTCAGCCCCTTGAATCCCAGTGCTCATGAAAGAGATTGGGAATTCATCACCCCCGTCCTCCTTTTGGGTAAGCATGGCTGCCAATGAATCATCGGATGCAAAGGTGTACATAATAAAGTCTTTACCAAAGTCTGGACTTTTCAGGGAGGGAGCATGTGCAACATCAGTCTTGATTTTGCTGAAAGCAGTCTTTTCAGTTTCAGTCCACTTAAACTGTGCATTTTGCTTGACTATCTGCTGCAGTGGCTTGACAGTCTGGGCAAAATCAGGCACAAACCTTCGCACGAAATTTATTGTTCCCATGAAGGATTGCATTCCCTTTTTATTATGGGGCATAGGGATTTGTTCAATGGCCTTAATTCTTTCTAGGTCTATAGATATACCTCTCTTTGAAACTATATGCCCCAGTAACTTGCCTTCTGTGACTGCAAAAACACACTTCTTAGGATTGAGGGAAATGCCATATTTTCGGTAGCGTTCGAAAATTTGCTTCAGGTGGAACGCGTGCTCCCCTCTTTTCTTTGAAAATATTGTGATGTCATCAAGGTATACCACAACACTTTGTCCAATCAGTCCGTGGAAATTTGTGTCCATAGCTCTCTGAAAGGTCACTCCAGCATTAATCAGTCCAAAGGGCATCCTTCTATAGGAAAAAGTTCCCCACTTGGTCCTGAATGTTGTCTTTAATCTATCCTCCTTGGCCACCAATACTTGATTGTAGCCAGAGAAATCGTCTAATAATGAAAACAATTCAAAACCAGAGACCATCTGTAGAAATTGTTCCATGGGGGGCACCAGATAGTTATCTTTATCTGAGGCACGATTTAAGTTCCTGAAGTCTACGCATAGTCTGATCTCTCCTAACTTCTTTCTGACTGGTACCAGATTTGATACCCACTCTGTGTGTCTGACTTTAAAAATGATTCTGGCATCCAATAATTTCTTTACCTCATTTTGGATCAGTGGTTCCAGTTTCGGATGCATTTTCCTCAAGGGCTGCTGATATGTCTTGACTCCCGTCTTGATGGGAACAACGTGTTTAATGATGTTGGTATCGTATGTTTTTAAATCTTGGTATGTCCAGGAAAAGTCATCTTTGTAGTGTTTGAACAAACTGACAATCCTATCCCTTTCAGCTGGTGAACAGCATTTGCTGAGGTTCACAAACTTAGGATCCGTCTCAGTCCCCAAGTTTATCAGTTTGAACTGTAGGGTTGAGCTGTGCATCTTTACATTAGCGGGTCTTCGGAATTTTTCATTCAAGTCAAACATCTTCTCTAACGTTCTGACCCCTTTAGGGACGAAATTGTCAAATTTCATCTCGGCTTGGTGTTTTTCATCATCGATAATCGCTCCTTTGAATACCTCCTCATTAGTCAAACATTCTATGATTTGCTGGTCATCATCAAACACCCTCAGATTGGTGATCATATCTGGTACGAAAGGCCTGAAAAGCAATTCAACAGTACATCGATTATTCGAGGGAACAAGCCTTGCGGCCAAAGTGGCCAATAAGTCAGCTGCTGCGTTCCTAATTCTTGGAATTGAGATAATGTTGAATGCATTAAAACATTTAAGCATGTCCCATACCTCATTCTGGTAAGCTTTCAAGTGAGGGGAAATGCAGTGGATTTGATTCCGGATTTGTTTCACAATGATTTCAGAATCCCCCAAAACTTTCAAATTACTTACCTTCAATTCGATTGCTTTCTTGAGACCCTGCACCAGCGCTTCATATTCAGCTGTATTGTTAGTACACTCAAACTCTAATCTACATGACAGGAAATGTTTATTCTTCTGAGGATCAATAAGGACGCAGCCGGCCCCTGATCCTTCTAAAGTCTTTGAGCCATCAAAAAATAAAGTCCAAAAATCACTAACTACTGAAAATGAATCTACACCTACTGCTAAATCTATTATTTTACAATCGATCTCATCAGCCTGAGAAAATCGAAGGAGATCAGGCTAGGTGTTAGATGTGTCACTGGCCTCTTCCGCTTGATAGTTCCCTGGTTCCAACTCGAGAAATTAGTTTCCCAACACAGATTCTACCGGTACATTCTTTTCATCCAATTGAGTAACATTGTACTTCATGTGAGGCTCTCTCAACACCTTAATCTGATTGGGAATTCCTTTGTATGGAAACCATAGGTGCGACCAATCTGAGGCGAAATATCCATTCAATTTAGCTGACCAATCTCTGCTCAGCACCAGGCCGTAAGCGTCTGGTATATCAGCCACCATGATGTTAATAACTTGACATACTTTGTCATTGGATGCCAGACAGATTAGAACGTCCTCCATCTCACCAATTACCTTAACGTCTGTCCTATCCAATTGCACCACCCTCCACGTGGTTGGTTTAAACTGCCCATTGATTTTCTTACATACTGATATAGGCATGACATTAATTGACGCCCCTGAGCCTACTAGACAATTGTGAACGTTATGATTAAAAATATCAAACGTTAGGAGGAAGGGTGGCTGTTTAATTTTAGACTTACCTCCAGTGCTAGCTTCTCCAATTTCTTCTTCGCCCAGAGGTTGATTGTCAGTGGGCCGCTCCTCCTTTGACGTTTCCAATGCTTTCAACAACCTTTCCTTTTGTTGAGGTACTTTGCACATTTCAAACAGCGGTACGTTTGCCTTTATCTTCTTTAAATCTTCAACAACGTCATATTCAATTTGCTGTTTAATGGACTGAGATTTATCAGCATTCACCTTTTCTTTGTTTAGTTTAGGCAGCATTCTGTTCTGCTTAGGATCTTGGCTGGTAGTAGTGAATTCCGGAGTCTTATCAGCCACGGGTTTATTTTGAAATTTCTTCCTGATATTTCTTTGTAGCCTTCTGATCTTTGGGAGTAAAATACGGTCATTGCTAACCGTCCCTTGACTTCTAGTTGTCACGTTAGCCTCCCTGATATCTTTGTGTTTTTTAGTTATATCTTCTTCTGCATCGAGTAAGGAGACAGAACTCCATAATGCCATAGTCTCTTCTTCTTGTTCTTTTGTAGAAGTAGAAGCAGCACTTTCTTTCCTTTCATCATCATCTTCTTCCTTTAATCTCGAATCCAACATCTGATTCATGAATAAGGTCATTGAATTTATCCATTATGGACAGTTCCTTTCGGAATGAGGTTGCTGATGAAAGGTACAGAAATTTTCCATTCCTATATCTGTCAGATTCATGGATGCGGTTTTTTGAGGAGGAGGTTGGTGTTGATTATTTTCCTCCCTTTTCTTATAATATGGCCTGTAGAATTTTTGGGCTTCCTTTTCCTTCTCCAAGTCTATGATCTTGTTAGATAGCTTTTGCATCATTTTGGCCATATTCTCCAGGTCTGGCGACTTTTCTTCCTTAGGCTTAGCGAACAATAAGGTCTTCCTTCCTGCGCCTCTTTCTCTTGATTGTTCTGGATAGTCCTGAATGCTCTCTCTTTCCACTTCCACCACCTCCGCTTCTTCATAGGTCTCTGTTAAAGTAGGTTTGGCCCTACCCTTTGAAAACATGGCCAAATCAGGACCCAAAGCTAAAGTATAGTATTCAATAAGTACTTTGTCTGAAGGCTTATCTGTTTCGGAAAAAAAATTTAGATATGCTGCAAACCTTTGTGTAAAGCTGTGCGCTTTTTCTTTTTTCTTTCTTTCTTTAATGCACACAGTCCTTTCATGAGGGCAGCATGGGTCTTTTGGACTGCATACTTACTTATGAACATTCTCTCGAAGGTATCCCAATTTGGGATAGAGTTAGCCGGCAATCCAAAATACCATGAGGCCGCAGCTCCTTTGAGGGTATGAGGGAATAATCTACAAACCGCATCTTCATGTTCTCCCGCCCTTAATCCTTCTATAGCCAGATAGAAACTTTGCAAATGATCATCTACTAATATCTTCGCATTGGGGTCAAATTTAGGCAACAACTTTTCGAAGGCTTGAGGTAGGTCATGCAAAGGCGGGGTCAGATTTAGAGGTGATCTGGCTCTCCATGCAGGTGGTGGATTTGGTGGATTGGGAGGAGGTTGGTTGGCGTTAACACCGGCCATGAGTTGAGGTGGAGAGTGAGGAGGTGAACCAACAGGGGTGTGAACAGGAGAAATGTAAGGGGTTTCTGGGCCTTCTTGATTCAAAGGAAGCTCAACTTCTTGCAAGGCAGTTTCCACAAGTTCTTCCCAGTCTCCAACCAGCACTGAGTCTTCTGTTATAGGACGGTCTTTCTTCTTGTATTCTCTTCTAGGTAAGTCAGGGAAAATTGGCAATCCTCCAAGCTTCTTTATGTAAGCACGGGTATGTCTTCTTAGGTCATTAACAATTTCGTTGCGAACGAGATATAAATACTCTCTTTCTTCTTCTTCCAGAATCGGATTGCGTGGTCCACTACTTTCAGAACTGTTACCAGTGGAAAAATCTCAGGAAAACAAGTTTCCGCGGCCAGCCATGCACTGGCGGCCCTCCTTCTAGCGCCAAAACTGTTGAGGCCTGGAAATTCACTGGCAGCAACAGTAAGGGATTCTCCCCAATCAACGTTCCCAACTAGCCCGTTGATTGTTTGGAATAGGGAATCCGTCCGGCTACCGTAGGTCAAGAAACAAAACAAAGGCTTTACCGGTTGCGGCCCGGCGCACCGAGTTTTGTATTTTGACTTTAAGAAATGAAATGCAAGTGCCTAACTAAATGCAGAGTGATGAAATGCCGGGAGCGGTCACAATGTGATGCGCAGGTTCTTACCTCTCGTCTTAAAGCTCACAAACATTGAAATCACCGACAATAGGAAATAAACTAACTATCTACTCTATCCCTAGGGAGCAAGAATTGTCATTTATGGTGAGTAATACATTTCACACATTCACTATGAAGAGTTACAGTTAGCTGATACTTCTTTCAACACACATGAGCGATTACAAATATTCAAACAACCAGATAGCCAATTGCTTTATAAAAACACAACATCTATTACTCACAGTGGAAAATATCCTAAAAGATACCGAAGAACATTTAACAAGAACATAGGTTCAGGAAGTCAAATATCCTCACAGTAAATGAACACAGCTGAAAATGAAATAGTTCCTCTTCAACATCATTCATTGAGTCGCATTGATACATCCCAATTTTACTCTCTCCAACAGGTAAAATTGCAGTTTTCTTTGCAAAACGAAGTAGTTCCTCTTACAAACCAAACATTTACAAAATTCCCCCCCCCCAAAAAAAGCCCCTTCTCAGTTCCCCTTTCCCCTATTTAACTACCCCTACAGAGTGTTTTGTTTCCCCCCCAGACGCATGACCTTTCAGCTTCTCGAACGCTTCACATTCCGATCTTTTGTGTGCATGCAATCATGAACCACTTGGTAACTGATCCATTTCTGTGGATTCATTATTCCGGATTTTGTCTTCTACGGCCATGGCTCTCCACGGAGATTCCCTGAGCTTCAGTTATACCTCTGCCAGACGGTCCGTCTTTCTTCACACCATGGTAGGTTGACTGGTCTCCTCGAGACTCTCTGCAGTCAATCGACAAGCATCATTTGTTTCAAAGGCGTCGCAAACAAAGCATTAGATTCTAACAATTAAACGACAATCCCACAAGAAAATGGCCGGGTTCGTCTCTTGTTCGGAGAAGAAAATCGATCGAGCTTTGGGCAGGAAACTGATGAATCGGCAGTCGGCAGGAAGTAAGCTCAGAGACCAAAAGGTTCTCCCAGCCGCAACGGCGGGCGAGGCTTAAGTCGTGGGCCAGCGAAACGCAAGCAAGAGGGGCTTTAAATCGGCCATCAGACGGTTTTGAGCTTCGGAGGCCGGAAGACTTTCAGAGCCGCAACGACGGGAAAGAGAGCTCGGAGATACGCAAAGCGGGCGGGAGAAATAATCGGACATCGGGCGACTTTAACATCGGAAGTTAAAAGAATATCCCAGCTGCAACGGCGGACGAGTCAGGGCTACGGGTAAGCGGTTTAAGGTTTAACACGAATCGAACGTCAGAGAAACTTGGAGAGTCGAACGCTAAAATGATCTGAGAGCCGCAACGGCGGCGAAAAAGAAACTCACCGCTTCCGATCTGAAATTAAAAAGAGGCCCGATCACAAGAAGAAAAAAAACAAGTACTCAAACAGTTTTAAGGATCAGGCACAGCTAGCTTCGTTATTTCTTCGAAAAGGCCACTCTGGAGAACAACGATTTTCCCCCTTTCTTTTATCAACCAGTAAACCAGACATACACGACTCAAACCGAAACTGAACAAGGCATACATAAACCGGCTGACATCCATCTTCAAAGTGAAACGAAAATAAGATACGCCCAAGAGGCTCAAGAATTTAATGATCAAACCAAGCAAAGATGATGAGGAGGGGCCCAGAATTTAAATAACAATAAATTTGGGGAGAACAGTTGCGGCAACAACAGGAAGTTGTACCAATAATTTGAACAGATATCCACTAATAGGTTATCTTTCCTGTCATCTATGGATCTTTCATTAATTCATCTGGAATTAGAGAATTTCACAATGGTTGGTTACTCAAGTATTATGTTTCCATGTGTCACTATGCATCGTGTTATGTGTTCAAGGGAAGTCAAACAAGTGTCGTCCATTCCTCAAATATTCCTAACCAATCATGTAGTCCTTCCTTGTGTTAGTATATAGTGTTGGATCTTGCATCTCTACAAAATTATATCAGCCTATTGATCTCAATTTCGTGTCAGTTGATGTGGGATGCATTAATTCCCTCCTTCTGATGGATATGTTCCTATTGACACCAAATCATCATCTAGGTAGTGGATATCGGAACCCCAATGAGTACCTTGGATATTGCAGTCATTAGTGGAAGGTTTCCTCATAAATGACAATGGGTATAAATCAATGACCCTTGATTGTTTGATTCTACAAGTGTTTGAATTTAGAACATATAGTCACACTTGTCAGTTTGTACTCAAGTACCTTGGATTCCATCATCATTATTGGTGGTCCTCCTTGCCTCTGTTAATGGCACACATCAATGATCGGTAATCATATGGTGTTTAATTATGCTTGACATCAGCGCATTTATTCGCATGATTTAAACTCGTACTATTGTTGGTTTGTTAACATTTCATATGATTTGCTAGATATCATTAGTGTTTAATCCAATTTCACATCAACATCATATGCATAATCACTGAAAGAAACACAATCACAAGATAGACACAGATTTATCTTGGGAAACCCTCAAGGGGAAGAAAACCCAACAAACTTCCTCTATATAGATGTATAAGATAAAACCCCAAAATAGGTGCTCCTTCTCCTTACTGATCTCTCTCTGTCTCTCTCTCTCTCTCTCTCTCTGTCTCTCTCTCTCTCTCTCTCTGTCTCTCTCTCTCTCTCTCATATGCGCTATACACAAGTGAGCATGTGTTTTCAAATGAGGAACACAACTTCTCTATTTATATTGTTTTTGTCACTTGAATTTTACCCTAACAAGTCCTCCCAAACAAACTTACTAGGTCGACTTCACCTAGGAAAACACAAAACAATATTATATTATATTCAAGAGGGTACTATTGGCCTGACTTGCAATGGAGGTTATACCTCATGACTCTACGATGCCCAAATACAATAGTAACATCCTAATAGAGGAATAAGACATCTCCCTTAGGTTACATGAGTAAAATACATTAGGAATATTCTTCTAAGTTACAATATTTCAACACTCTCCCTTAACAAGAAGGGTAATCTATTGAAAACAACATCATCAACTATAGGATAAAGGAGAGAGAGCATCTTGAGCAGTTTCAAGGTAATACATCTATACGTCATAGAAAGTTTCAACAATATAAACAAATGGAACAATTACTAGAACATCATCAATATCTTCAGTACTTGAACGTCATCTTCTACAACATTGAGTCTTCATCTTCTTGCAACACTCGATCACTTGATCCTTTACAACAACACTTTGAACTTCATCTTCTTACAACACTCAATCACACAATCCTCTGCAACAACAATTTGATCTTCATCTTCTTGAAACACTCAATCACTCGATCCTTTGCAGCAACACTTTGATATTCATCTTCTTGCAGCATTCGATCACTCGATCCTTTGAAGTAACACTTTGATCTTCATATTCTTGCAGCACTTGATCGCTCGATCCTTTCTAGCAACATCACATGTAATACACATGATCTCTTTACGAAATGATCAATCCCTATCACTTTTGGAAATAAGTCCAAGGATGATGTAATCATCATCAGCCTACTCCCCTTTAAAAAGGAGGTTCCACATCATCGACTAGCTGGATCGGATGCAAATGAATGTAGGAACACATCTTCTGCAAATGAATGCATATCCCATTCACAAATGAATGCAGGAAAAAATTATCTGCAAATGAATGTAGATCTCATCCGCAAATGAATGTAGGACCACATCGTCTGCAAATGAATGCATATCGCATCCGCAAATGAATGCAGGACCACATCATCTACAAATGAATCATATCTCGTACGCAAATGAGTTAAGTACCACATCATCTGCAAATGAATTTTGGACTTATCGTAAACCACACTTATCCAGTTAGTGCTAGGACCACTCTCAAAAGAGTGTTCTTGTCTATGGAACCATCCTACAAGTGATTGTAAGATCACTCTCCAGAATAGAGTATCGTCTACAGGACCATCCTCAATTGGTAAGGGCTAGTACCACTCTCATTAAGAGTTTTCTTTTCTACAAGATATCCTCTAGAGATGATACTATAATCCACAAGTAAATTTTGTACCTCATCATCATTTGCGGGTGCACTTGGACTTTTTTATACTGGCACATCACTGCCATCTCATTCCCAATGATAGTCTCATCATCACTCCCCCTTTATAGGGATGTCTTTTTGGATTACACCAAGCTTATCATGGAAGTATTCAAACTTTACTCGATACAGAGGTTTGTTCAACACATCAGCAACTTGCTCATCAATACTCACATACTGGAGTTTTATAGCTCCCATCTATACCATATCCCTTATGTAAAAAGATAGGATTTCTATTTGCTTTGATTGATCATCGAACACAGGATTCTCTGTCATCTTTATACAACTCTGGTTGTCACATAGAATCATTATGGTATCAAACTCCAAGTCAAATAGGCCTGACAACAAATTTTGAAGCCATATGGATTCACAACTAGAACAAAAGGATTCTATGTACTCTACTTCAGCCATATTGAGAGCAACATTGTATTGTTTCTTGCTAAACCATGAGATCATGGTGGATCCTAGACAATAACATCCATCTTAGGTGCTATTTCTGTCTACGGCACTTCCTTCCCAATCTTAATCCTTATATCCATACAATTTGTATTCATGATCTATATCATAGTATATTCCAAATTATATTGTCCCTTTGAGGTACCTCATCATATGCTTTGTAACTATTAGCTGAACAAGTCTAGGTTTAACTAGATACTGACTCAGGGTGTTCACAACAAAGCATATATCTGGCCTTATATTTATTAGATACATCAACGACCCAATAATATGTCTGTACTAAGTCACATATACTAACTCTGATCATTCATCAGATAACAACTTCAGGTTGGTATCCATGGGTGTGGTCATGTATTTACAATCCAACATATAAAAAAAATTAATATTTCCACTACATACTTTCCCTGGTTCAGAAATAATCCTTTTGGGCTATGTCACACTTCCAGGACGAGAAAATAGTGCATCAATCCAAGATCTTTCATCTTGAATTCTTCAACAATATTATTCTTGCAATATGCAATATGTTTCTCATTTCCTATCAGGAATAAGTCATCCACGTATAGTAATAGTATGAAAAGTTCATCATCCATAATGTTAAGGTAAACGTTAGGGTCGGCTTTACTCTTGGTAAAGACCAATCTTGTCAAGAAGCTATCTATTTTTCCATACCAAGCTCTAGGATCTTGCTTCAGTCCATAAAGATCCTTCTTCAACTTACATGCATCGGTCCCTCTATCTTTGAATTCAAATCCTTGTGGTTGTTCGATGTATACTTCTTCCTGAATCACACCATTCAAGAAGGTTGTCTTTACATCCATCTGGTGTAGATTCAACTTCACCATGGATTCAAGTGCCATGATGGTCTTGATTGAAGTGTACCTTGCTACTAGCACAAATGTCTCTACATAATCAATTCCCTCTTTCAGAGAGAATCCTATGGCCACAAATCTTTCCTTGTATTTTTCAATACTTCCATCAGCTTCATGTTTTATATTGTATATACACTTGTAAGATACCACACTCATGATTTTTGGTTTGGATATTATATCCCAAACATCATTCTTCATCATTGATTGGTATTCTTCCATCATTTTTTCTACCCATTCTTTCTTCTGTGCAGCTTCCTCATAACTGGTAGGTTATTCATCTACAATATCACACATCAAGGCTACATAATTGGAAAATGGATTTGATCTCTTGCTTGTTCTTGTGCATCCTTCTGGAGATCCATACTTTTCAGCTTCTTATATTATTTATCTTTCCCAAGCAAGTTTTCTCTTTTGTGATATTTCCATACTAGGGGGTTCCTGAGGTTATAACATATCATGATATTATGATGCTTCTATTTTAGGAGAGGGTGCAACTTCTAATTTTCTGGGAGGTGCATCCTCTTCGTGTACTTCTTCATGCTGACACTTTCTGGATTTCTTAAGATTTGTTTCTTCGTAAAATGTTACATCCATACTAATATCTATGTGATGGAATCCTGAAATGTATATCCCGAAGGATTTGGAGACTTCACATTATCCAACAAATATTCCCTTCTTTTTGGAAGGGTTCAACTTGGTTCTCTTTTAATTTGGAATGTGAACATATACTAGGAAGCCAAATATATTGAGATGGCTCACTTCAAGATTCTTTCTTGTGTACAATTCTTCTGGAGTCTTGAATCCAATGGCATATGGGGTTATCTATTATTATGCACATAAAGTGTTGTTCTTGCTACTTCGTCCCATATATGCATAGGAAGACCTTGATCATTTATCATTGTCTTCACTTCTTCCATAATGATCCTATTCTTTCTTTTCGCAACACCATTCTGTTGGGGATTGTAGGGAGTGGTTAGTTTCCTCTTGATTCTAGCTTCTTTACAAAAGGATTCAAATTATTTTAAAGTATATTCTCCACCATTATTTGTTCTGAGTGTCTTGATTCTTGTTTCTGAATGGTTCTCTAACAAGGATTTGAATTCCTTGAATTTCTTGAATACTTCACTCTTTTTTTTCAAGAAGTATATCCATGTCTTTCTTGAATAGTCATCAATAAATGTAACACTTAAATATGTGGAGGGAACTGGACCACATACATCATAATGAATTAATTCTAACGTAACTTTAATCTTTGTTTCACTCTTTGGAAATGGATTATTGATATTCTTTCCTCTTGCGCATCCTTTGCAAGTTCCTTTATGATTGATATTTAAATATGGTAAACCGGATACTACTTTTCTCACATAGGGTAATTCTTTGTAGTTGATGTGATCAAGAATTATATTCCATAGTTCACTTGAGCTAGTGATCTCATTGACAAAGGTTTTTTCCGAATGTCGCTTGAGTTTATATAATGCTCCTTCTTCTTCACCAATGAAAACTACATCTTCAATTGATTTTCCTTTGGTCCACATGAGTACTTTTCCATATATAAAATCAACTCTGTATCCTTCCTTATCTAATGCTGAGATGGAAAGTAAGTTCTTCTTCAAACCTGGTACATATAGTAATTACTTCCCTCATCTTCATGGGAGTTCCAGAGTCAATTTTGTAGCTTGCTTCACCAATACCTTTGATGGTATATTGATAGTAATATCCTAATGATACTTTCTAAGGAGAGTTATTCTCTTCATGTCTTGACAGAGTTTTGTGATGTCCTTTCATGTGCTTTGAAGCACCACTATCAATAATCCATATATGTTCAATGGGTATTATAGATCCAGAGAGTGCAGAGAATAGTACATCTTCTTCTTTTGATTATTTCTTTCGAGGTCTTTCTTCTTCTTCTTCTTCTTAATCCTCATATTCAACTAGATGTGCATGATGTCTTTTGATGTTGTTCTTTTTCAATGGACACTCTCTGGTAAGGTGTTCTATATTGTGAGAGTTATAACATTGATACTAGGAGTAGTCTTTCTTCTGATTATTTTTTTTTCTTTTTTTAAACCTGTTGGGTGGTTGATACTCCTTTCGAATTTCCTTCTTGAAGCTTGATTGTATTCTTCCTCTTTTGGTATGGGTGGCTAGGGATTGATCATATTCTTTGAGTAAATATTCTTTGTCAGCTTCTCTAGCTTCCTCTTGGATGTAATCTTCCCATATAATGTCAAATTTCATACTTTCTTTTCTGGTACACATAGTCTGTATGAATGAGTCCCAAGGTCTAGTGAGACCATTGAGAACAGTCATAACTAGTTCATCTTCATCAAGGGAGTCTCCAATGGTTTCTAGTTTCTCCTTAAATTAGGAGACCCTTTTGAATTAGTATTGAATGGATTCTTCTTCACTCATCTTGGTACTCTTTAATTGACCTCTCAAATTCATATTTCTATTGATTTTATTGCCTTCATACATTCTGGAAAGGGAATCATACATTTTATTTGGTTCTTGATGACAGTTGAGGGATCAAGTGATCTTTGATAGAATCAACAATGATCCTCATTTCCTTGATTAGGTCCTTCTGGCGCTTTTCCTTATCTTCATCTTCTTCTCATTCTGCAACTTCTTCTTTGATGTATTTTTCAAGATCGTTCTCTCTAAGAATGAGCCCAATCATATACTTCAATGCTCGAAAGTTTTCTATGCCTTCTAGCTTGTCCTTAAGATTAGTGCTTGGGGCCATCTTATCCAAGAGTTTGCTAAGAAAAATGAAATTTCTCAAAATGAAATTCTGACCACCATGAGATGCACTTGAGTGAGGCAAGTTGGTTGGTCCACTTGGTTTCAGGATATTCCAAATCTTCACCCTTCAAAACTTGCTTGCGAGATTTTAGGTTTTGCAAATTTCTAGTTCTCTAGTTTTGTACAGTTTTTTGGTTCAAGGCCAAACTAGGGTTTGTATTTCCCAGAGATACACCCACTCAAAAACTTTGATCTAGGTCTCAATAGATGTTCTCTAGGGAGGCACAACATTCTATTCAATCAAATTTCAAAAATTCCAATTTTGACAAAAACCCTAATTTCTTGTCGAAGGAAGAGGAGAGAGTTCCACAAGATAAACACAAATTTATTTTGGGATACCCTCAAGGGGAAGAGAACCCAGCTAAAATTCCTCTATATAGATGTATAATATAAAACCCCAAAATAGGTGATCCTTCTCCTTGATTCTCTCTCTCTCTCTCTCTCTCTCCCCTATGTGCTATAGACAAGTGAGTGTGTGTGTTCAAATGAGGAACATAATTCCTCTATTTATACTCTTTCTATAACTTGATTTTTACCTTGACAAGTCATCCCCAACAAACTTACTAGACCAACTTCACCTAGGAAGGAATCAAACAATATAATATTATATTCAAAAGGATACTATTGACTCGACTTACAGTGGATTTTATACCTTGTGAATCTATGATGACCAAATACAATAGTAACATCTCGATGGAGGAATAAACAATCTCCCTTGGGTTACATCAGTAAAATACATTTAGAATACTCTTTGAAGTTGCAATATTTCAACAGGTTTGTTTGAAGACCTTGGGAAAAATAGTTCTATCACTCATCGGTGCACTGCCTGACTTGTGTAAGATTAGATTGTCATGTTAAAGCACCATAAAGAACCTGATGTCTTGCACTCATAAAAAAGTGCATATATACTTTTTTTTATTTTTGACATGGATCCACTGTGTATTCTTCGTGGGCATGCTTGTTTACTATTGAGCATGGGTATACCTGCCTCAAGAAGTTATTGTATATTTGGTTTATTACCTTGTTTGACTTACAGGTGCTTTTCAACTATTGCGCTCAAGATACTACTCCTTTACCTCACACATTAGGGGGCATCTGTTAACAACTACACCCTTGAGAGTGTTGGTATGAAAACATATTTCTATTTCTCCCGCAATATGAAGATCATAATTTTGGAACAATTGAGAGATTCAATCTCTCATTTGACCACTGCTTCCACAAAGGAAGAAATTTTTAAATACAAATATGGCTCTAAAGATTCCAATTCCATGACCACTTAAGGGTCAAAACCCACTTCATGTGACTCATACAATGGAAAAAATTCCTGACATGGGTATTAATTGTCCTCGAAATACTGAAAATCAAGTTTGATGCCAAAAAACTAGGTAAAATGGGTTTTTTTAATGAAATAATAGAAAATATTAATCCCATTTTCATGGTTAAGTGATTTGGTGCACAAACCCAAATGATATATAAGGAAGGAATATGAGCTGAATTACGGGAGATATATTTGGGAGTAAAGGCATGCTAGAGTAATTGGGAGCTAGAAATGGCTTTTCTACTGCAAAGGTTTTTGGGTATCAAAGGCATGGATGGTAGAGGAGTAGGTCTAAGATATGGATAATGAAGGAATCTTCAAGGGTTGTAGATGTTTATCCATGTTCATCTATTATGAATCAATTCACTTTTCTTCCCAATTCTTGTTCAGTGTTTTCCATTCAAGTTTTATGTTGATGTAGAATTGGTAGGAAATTAGATCTAACCTATATTTCTTAAAGATAGTTTTGTAGGATGGTAGGAATGACTTTGTTGTGATATTTGCAGGTGTTAAGGAAATTCAAGGAACTACACAGAAAACCATCAAGAAACTCAGTCAAACTTCAAGGCTACAAGAGGTATTCTCCTCTCTTCCTCCCCTTCTCAAACTCCATTAAAGAAGGATTAAGATATTAGGATTATTGTGCTAATTGGTTTGTTTTCAATCGATTGTGATTTACCCACCCCATAGAAATATAATCCAACTAGTAGTTGGAAGTTTTTCAAGCTTCGGCAAAGTCTATCACTTCGACTACTTTGACTATTTTGACTGCCTCGACAGGTTCACCTTGACAGGTCCACCTCAACATGTTCACTTCGACAAGTTCGTTTCGACATGTTCTCCTCAACAGGTCCCCCTCGACATACAACATAGAAACATGCCTTGTCAATATCTACAATTGTCGAACATCGACAGAATGCCTCTATCTTCCAGTCATTTGCGATGATTGAAATTTTTAATGGTTATAACTTATTTTGAAATTGAATGTAACGGGTAGTCACCCAAATGTCTCAACATCCTATATAAGAATGTACACTATTGTTATATAGAGCAATTCTGATTCCTCCATCTTTCATGGAGGAGTAATAAATTGGTTCAAATTATTGCATATTATCTATGCGCATACTTCTTGTTGACTTAGTGTATTTCCTGCTTTGTTGGTTCTTCTTATATTCTTCCTCCATAACAGTACTCGACTCATTCAGTTGATTGTTGTCCCCACTGTGCACCTGGGCACGGCCTGGATCATTGGTATCAAAGAAAGATCTTGTCCATAGCTTAAGTTACATAAGCACTTCCATCGAATTTATTTAACTTATGCTTGTTCAAACACGCTCACAAACTCAGCGACATAAGAAAACACTTCCTTCAACTCCAAAATAGATGGCCAAAGAAGCATACAATAAACATGTAACTAATGAGACAAGACAACTCATAGAAAAATCACTAGCTCGCTAGCGGACTGAAATGTTTTCCCAGTTCCGCGAGATTCTCATGCGAGCCACTTCAAACTCTGGGAATCCTCGACGTGACCTCACTTCAATAAAATCATCCCCTTCAAAGTGAAAATGAATCTGGACATACCGAACCTTGAAGGAAATATTGACACGGAATCCATCGATAATTTGGTACAACAACTATAATCTTACTATGTAGTAAATCAACTCTCCAAAGCGAAAAATATCACCATTGCATCCTTAAAAATGTCAACCTTTGTACACTGCTGGTGGGAGAATCTATTTACAAAGACGGAAAAATAAGAAGACCCCATAGACACATGGGTAAAATTTGTCAAATATGTCTGAAAGGAATTCTACCCGCCCAAGTATCTTGAACAGTAGTATAAGAAGTGGCAGCAGCTAAGGAAATGGAAATACCAGTTTGTACAGAGTTACACTGACGAGTTCTATCAGCTCATGGCTAGAATTGGCATCTAAGAAGAAGAGAAATTGCTTATCCTAAAGTATGTCAGCGGTTTATCCCCATACATTCAACAGGATATGGATTTTTTGACTTTCAGGAGACTTGCGGATGAATTTCATTACACCAGCAAGATTGAAGCTAAATAGAAAGGAAAATCATGTTTCACAAATAAACCAATAGGTCGAACATCTGAAAAGAAGTCACCAAACGACTCTGACAAGTTTAAGAACCCTTCTCAGCCAACTCCGCCAAATATAGATACTCAAAAGAAGAACTTTCAGAAATACAAGAGGGATCACAAAAAACAAGCTCCTACCGAGAAATGGTATGATTATCACAGTTCAACATGGAATGATACATCATAACGCAAAGATCGAAAGACATTTTTGGAAAAATTGTGGACATCTGACTTGTCTGACAGAACCCTGGTAGAATCTAATCTAGATGCATCAACCCTCTTGGCTTCGACCTCGACCACTCTAACAGCCTTGACTATCGTCAATGAGGAGGAACGAGAATGCCTGTTCATTACATGAATATGCGTTCAAAAAAATCCATTACATCTGATTGTGGATAACGGTAGCCAGAAGAACTTCATTTCTGAAGATCTTGTGAAGAAATAAGGTATTGTCACCACTCCACATCCTCAACCTTACAATATAAGTTGGATGAAGGATGGGCATGAACTAAGGATCACATGCCAATGCAGACTCACCTACTTCATTAAGCCTTTTGAAGATGAAGTACTATGTGACGTGTCACCACTTTTTCGTAGTTTGACACCCTATTCGGAAAACCTTACGTATGGGATCGACATGGTACATATCAATCATGGCCTTAGAAAGTGATTTTCAAAATCCAGAATCACTGGTATGGCATACCGAAGCGAAAACCCACATCAACGGCTTCTATGATATCTTCCAAACAAACAAAGAAGCTTATCAATCATGCTCAAAAGTTCGCATTAATCATGATAAATCCTCAACATTCCAGGAATACTACATTGACCAGTCGACTCACCGACCAGCGCAGCTCCCGACAACAAGTACAGGTCGACCACATTATTAAAGAATACCAGAATGTATTTCAAGAACCCAACATAGTACCTCTACATTGTCAGGTAAAACACTTCATCAAACTTGTTCCTAGTTCTTCATTACCTAATACATTTGTTTACAAAATATCCATTCTAAAAAATGAAGAGATTCATAGGAAAATCCAGGATTTGATCAAGAAGGGTCAAATCTGCCCGATCTCCTCTCCTTGTGGAAGTCTAGTCATCTTAGTTCCAAAGGAATACGGGACTTGGTGCATGTGCATCGACTATCGGGCTCTCAACAAAATTTTAGTAAGGAATAGATACCCTGTTCCATGCATTGATTAACTCATCACCAGTCTAAAAGGTGCTAAGTTCTTCACGAAACCCGAACTCAAGTCAGAATATCACTATATTCCAATCGAGTCCATTGATGTATAGAAAATGACTTTCAAGACTAAGGAGATATTGTTTGAATGGTTAGTCATTCCTTTTGGCTTAACCAATGCACCTGCAACCTTCATGAGATATATCGATGACCTTATACGACCTTTCATTGGTCTCATTGTCTATCTCGACGATATATTTATTTTCATTTGATCATGGGAAGAAAATGTCAAACAACTTCAATAGGTCTTCGACACTCTCCAGCAACATCAACTATATTTGAACATGGATAAATAATCATTTACAATGACAACCATAAAACAATTTAGGGTATATAATTGAATATGCAGGCATTCATGTTGACCCAAAAAACATATAGATCCTCAATGAGTGCCCCATTCCTCAAAACATTCTTGAACTACAAATTTTTCTTGGTTTGGTGAGTTTCTATCAACAATTCATACTTGGATTCAGTCACATCGCATGGCCTTTGAATCAGTTGACGAAATGAAATGGGAAAATTGTTTTCAAATGGACATCGACGAAACAAAAAGATTTTGAACAGCTGAAAAACAACATTTGTACTACACCAATAAATGTTTTAACTTATTTTCAACAACCCTTTGAGATTGATATGTATATATCAGACTATGCCCTCGATTCCATGATCACTCAGTCAGGTCACCCAGTCGCATTTCATTTCGAGACTTTCATCAACACTGTTAGAAGGTACTCGATGTATGAAAAAGAAATGCATGTCATTGTGCAAGCTCTTAAGAAATGGAGACACTACATTCATGGAAAGGAAACGACCATCCTCACTGACCATAAACCTTTGCAGTTCTCTCTGCCCCCATCAAAACTACATACAACTCAACAACTCAAGTGGATTAATTACCTGTAATATTTTCAGTTGGTAATTAAGTATCGGAAAGGAAAGACAATTCCAGAGTTGATTGTCTTAGCAGAACACTCATTTCTGTATTGTCTACATGGGTGTGTAGGGTTATGACACCACAATTTGGCCACAATTGTATTTAGTAGACTGCGATTTCTCTGCAATTTATCGACAGCTTTAGACCGACACGGTGTCTACTACCAACTACTTCTTGAAGGACACCTTGCTATACAAGCTTGGAAATATTTTTGTACCAATCGGTGAGCACCGACAGAAGCTCATTTGGAATGCGCACCACATCAAGACTGCAAGAAATTTTGGAGTCACAAAAACACTTTTTATGCTCCAAAAGTATTTGTGTTGGCCTTCACTTAAATATAATGTCAACAAGTACATTTGATCATGCGTGGTTTGTGCCATTTCTAAACTGTCGAATCGATGACAAGGACTGTACACATCCCTTCTAGTTCCTAGTCGACCATGGGAATCTATTTCTATGGACTACTTGATGGGATATCCTACTACCAAACATCAGCATGAAGCGATATTAGCAGTAGTCGACAGATTTTACAAGATGGCTATACTCATACCATGCAAGAAGACTACGACAACACAATAGAATTATGAGCTCTTCTTTGAACATGTGTGTTAACATTATGGCCTCCCGACAACCATTATATTAGATAGAGATGCTACATTTGTCAGCACCTTTTGGAAGACTATCTAGAAATAGCTCGACATGAGACTTTCTTTGTCGACGGCCTTCCATCCGCAGATAGATGGATAGATGGAAGTTGTAAATCGCTTAGTCGTACAATTGCTTTGCATGTACAACCACAAGCATCATCAAACATGGGATGATATCCTTCCATATATACATCATAGCTACCATCGTGCTCAACACAGTTCTATGGGAAATATTCCATTTGAGATCTGTTATGGATTTCAACCCTCGGCGCCTATCGACTTAATCAGTTCCTCGACACAGTTGAATGACACTGACTTCGAAGGAAGATAAGTGGAGAAAGCATTGAAGTTCATATATCAAATATACAACATTAAGAAGAAATCACATCAAATGTTGCAACGAGCTAATGAAAAAGCTAAGGACCGACATGAAAAGCATCGTATTCCTTATTCATTCCAAATTGGGGATCAGATCTAGTTACATCTAAAGAAGGAGCACTTCACTGGTCCATACAGAAAGATGAAACCTTTGCAATATGGTCTATACAGTATCCTTAAAGAAATTGGAGAAAACGCTTTCTAGTTCGACATTCCTACATGACTTGGATTACATCCAGTTTTCAATGTAGATCTACTTCAACCATACCATGCACCATTGTTGGAACAGAATGACTTGCAGATAACAGAACCCAAAGACATCCATCCACATGTTCAAGAACTTCTTCTTTGCAACACCATCGTGGGACAACAGGTATGCCATACAAGGACAAACTCTATTCCCATGTTTCAAGTGGATAAAGCTGGACAACTCCCTGCGCAAGTAAAATGGTACTCTGCTACTGAGGTAGCCAACAAGTTTCCTCATCGAATCGAATACAAAATGGAGAGAATTTTTTCTTAATGAAGGAGGAATGATCCAACCAGCAGTTGGCAGGTTGTCAAGCTTCAAAAAATTCTAGCACTTTGACTGCTTCAACTACCCTGACTGCTTCGATAGGTTTTCCTCAATAGGTCCTCCTCAACATGTTCACTTCGACAGGTTCGCTTTGACATGTTCTCCTTGACAGGTCCACCTCGACATATAGCATACCAACATGGCTTGTCAATATCGATGATTGTCAAACATCAACAAAATTCCTTTGTCTTCTAGTCGTCTGTGACGATTGAACTTATGAACCGTTATAACTTATTTTGTAACTGAACGTAACAAGTAGTCACCCAATCATTTCAACACCCTATATAAGAATGTACACTAATGTAATATAGATAATTTTTTATTCCTCCATCTTTCATGGAGAAGAATTAATAAATTCGTTCTAATTCTTGCATATTGTCTGTGCATATACTTCTTGTCAACCTAGTGTATTTCCTTCTTTGTTGGTTCTACTTATATGCTTCTGGCATAATAGTACTCAACTCATTCAATCGACTGTTGTCCCTAGCATGCACTTGGGCATGGCTTGGATCAAAATAGGAGAGTAGGATATAGATTCAGTTGTAGAATACCCCACTTACACAAAGCAGGACCTGACTTATCTCAAGTATAGAAACATATAGTTGTATTAACTAAAAAGATCTAAGAATTTACCATTCCTAAGGTAGGTAGAGAACAATTATGGTGTACTAGATGCATGACGGAAGTTCATCATGCTTATGAGTATTGAATAATAGGAGGGGGACTCTCCACAATCCCCTTATTGGATCAAGATCCACAAGACCTATAATAGGTGTTGCGCAAGTGTTATTCATTATCATTTTCATGGGCGACAATAATGTTTTACTTACCTAGTCATACATGCATGCAAAATTTGTAAAACATATGAGAACTCCCCTCACTAGTGCCCCATATTGAAAAAGTGTTCCTCTGTTACAAAAAATGTCCATTGTGAATTTTTTGGTTCTAATACTCAAAACATAAGCAAGTGAAGGGACTTAAATGCAATGGAATACACGTTGGATAGTTTTACATACCGATTATCTAATAAATACCCACCTCAAGGATGGGGGGGTTGGGGTTAAGTAGGTGATTATCAAGGTGGTAATTTAGGAGGTTAGGGCGAGGAAATATGGTTTTATAATTGCAACAGAGTTGGACATGTTTTTAGGGACTGTCCAGTGCCCCAATTCCTGAGGTATTTTTACTACTGAGTAAATATGCATGGTACTAAAGATTAACTGGTGTTGTTTTTGAAATGGGAAGATTAGTTGCAGAACCCACTAACTAATTGATCAGTTTAGATTCATGGAATAGTGATAGTATGAATTGTTCAAATATTAATATTGTCACTCATGGAGTATCTTTGGCGGGTGCTAATTGCAGTTCTTCTTAAGTCCCAAAGATTCAATGAGCTAGAATGAAATCACCCTAGTTTGATCCAAATCAATAAATATAATTTTTCATATATTCTCATGATATGTTCTACCATATGGTTGAACCTCCTTCACCATTAGTTTCAGAAGAAGGAATACCTCAAAATGGAGGACTGAAGGTACATTTTCTAAGTTATAGAAAGAAAATGGATTTTGAACCTATAGGTGCTTGTCATAAACTTATTAGCCTTTGGTTAAATCTATTTATTGATATTATAGACACTGAAGAAATAACTTAGAATATGTTGAAAACTCTTCAATCCCTTAGTGTGGTGATGCATGAATAAGCTCTTACCTCGAGAAACCTTCCTAAAAGAAAGACTAATATCATTAGTTGAATAAAGAAAAGAATTCAGAGGGAATTCTTGTTAGATGCAGGTAGATGGATATAATATTAAGGATGTCATGTTGGAGAATGGGTTTTATTTTAATATCCTTCCTAAAAAATCATGGGAGGCTATGGGAACCATCCATTGGTTTATTCTCCTATCTAGTTGAGAATGGCCAATCAATATAGGATATTTCCTATTAGAAGACTTGAAAATGTGGATATTGATTTGGTAGGAGGAAAGACATCAATTGACTTTGAGGTGATTGAGATAATGGATAAGATTGACCCATATCCAACATTGTTGGGGATAGACTGGGCTTATGAGAACTATGTTATCATTAACATTAAAAATGAGTCTATGAATTTTGAAACTTAAGAAATGAGGATCACCCAAACTTTGGACCCATATCAAGGGCCTTGGTACACTAATATTGTTAGAGATAATATGGAGTGAGATATATTAGATTAAATATACCCCACAACAAATGGTTTAGTAAGTTGGAGGAGCACTCACTCTTTCTATAGTTATTTAGCGGATTCCTTGAACTAATGGAATAATTATAAACAAGAAAATACATCACCACGCTTCACAACCTTTAAGGTTGTTAGATGGATTAGTTGTGAGGCACAGGACCCTCCAATCTATGACGGGATCTCATATCTAAATGAATTCATCACTGGGATTGGTCGAGCATACCCTATTCATACTGGGAATTATTATTAAAATATATCATGAAAACATGAACCTCTAGTTGAATCATAGAAAATATATTGAGACATTTTTGCTGATATTTTACATGGAAGAAAGTAAATTGGTCATGGTCCCTATTCGGGTAGGTGTAAATTTATCTACAGATCAATGACCCAATCCACAAGAAGAGGAATAAGACATGTCATGATTTCCTTATGCTAGTGTTGTTGGTAGTTTGATGTATGGAATGGTATGTACCATACTTGACATTTCCCATGTAGTTGGAATTTTCAGCAGATATATATATATCAAAACTAGGGAAGGAGAATTTGATAGTTATAATGAGGGTCTTCATGTACTTGCATGGCACCATATATTATGCCATATAATGCGAGTGAAGGAGTGGGATAGAAATAGTAATAGATGTACACGGATTTGTTAATGTATACTGGGTTGGAGATATTGATCACATAATATCTATAAGTGGTTATGTGTTTAACCTAGTTGGATGAGAAAGAGATAGGTTGTGGTTTCACTCTCAAATACAGAAGATAAATACATGGCGACCACCCATGCAAGTAAATAAGTTATATGGTTGTAGATATTGGGTTTAGGTATTGGGTTTTTGAAGAAATATCTAAGATTATATTTTGATAGATAGAGTGTAATATTTAGGGCAAAGAACCATGTGTATCGTGTTAAACTGAAGCATATTAATGTGCAGTATCACTTTCTGAGAGATATGGTTGAAGGCAACAAGGTATAGCTTGAAAAGGATGACTCCTTTAAAAATGTTGCAAAATCATTAATGAAGTTTGTTAGTACTAATAAGTTCCCTTAGTGTATAGACTATATGGGAATTACTTCCCTAAACAATTGATCCTATCAATATGTGGCCAATTGTCTTACAAAAAAAACAACAAGTGGGAGAATGTTGGGTATGATTTATATTATTTACATGTGGGTTGCATCACCTTATGATCCCCCTCTATCCAGTGTTATACCATATGCACCATGCATGTGAATGATATAGTATACGGGAAATTGAAAGGGGAGGGACGCCGACATAATCCCCCCCCCAACTCTACTACGTGAATTTCAATGAGGGGTGATAGCCTTGAACTTTAGGGTTTGAGGAAACACACCAAAAAACATTTAGCTATTTTTTCAAAAAAATATGTAATTAATCATGGTAAGGGATTGGTGTCTCAATCTAATATGGGTTAATGGATTAGGTTTTTGAATTATTCAAAATACCTAAATATTGTATTGTGAAATGTAAGAAAAAACATAATGAGAACGACAGAGGTATGTATTTTTTTTGTTGGTTTTCCCAGTGAATGATTTCTAGGATAATTCTTTGTTTACTCTCTCTCTCTCTCTCTCTGTGTGTGTGTGTGGGGGGGGGGGGGGGGGTGTCATTGTCTTGTCTATGTTTTTCTTAACAATATGTATGAATTGTTTCACTTCACAGGTTTAAAACTTACATCTACTTGATAATTATCATGAGAAGTTAATAACACCTCACTAAATTACTTCCAACTATGAAAGCATTTGCGTGGTAATTCCTTATACCAATATTGAATTTTTCCTATGAAAGTGAGGGAAAATAACCTACATCCAATATTTTCTTCAAGATCATTGTTAAAATAAATGTAATCTCGCATGACCAAATATGTATAAATGCAGTGGTTTCTTCTACACCATTAAATTTTGGTAACTTGGGAAATAATTTTGCTACCCTTTTGTGTATGTCATCACATTCTCTTAAAAGGCTCAAATAATCATTGTAATACCATACAATAATTTGGAAAGGATCCATGGGTAATTAAATCATTTTTTAAAATAATGTCTGCACATGGGTCAGGACAAAATGTTGACTCGGGAAAATGGCCCAAATTAGCAAAGGACCCAACTAGAGTTTTTTCTGTTGAAATGATGAACCCTTTTTATATGGATGGCTTAGTTAGTTTTCCATTTAAGCTCATGTTTACTAGTTAACGCCTAATTCAACCATGGTTTATAATTTTTTTTATGTGCAATGTAACTAATATGGAAATGCAATATCTACTTTAACCTATCTAACTATTTATCCAACCCTCTTGATGAACACACACTAAATATATCCAACTTGATATGAAATATAGGGTAGGTAATTAGGACATTATGGAAGATAGATCACCCCTACAGTCATTACCTAATTCAAAATGATAACAAAGGTAGTGGTGGATGGTGAAGATAGCTTACAACCATCACAACTCTACATGATTCAACTAGTCCTTTTTTCATGTACAAAGATAGATTTAATTATGGATAAAAGGGCATGTTTCACATAAAAAAGAATGGAACATGAATAAAGGAAGAATATTCACACACATGGAAGATAGCTTACATCTACATTTTAACATTATTCCCAAGCTTACTCAAGGACCTAAAGATAGTGTGTGCTTCTTGATAGTCTCAAACAAGTTGGCATGGTGTAAAATAAGAAAGCATGAACATTTAGAATCAAATGAACACCCTTTACACCTTAACACTAACAAGAAAAAATATTCATCCCCACAACACCAAGGAAAATAAGAATGAAAAAGATAGATTACAACCATTATCAATCTCGCAATAGTATAGAGCACAAGCTAAAAATTCCCCCTATTTCACATACAAAGATAGCTTATAATGAAAAAATAGGGAACTTTTTCAAAAAAACAAAGGCCTCTTTTATAGAAAACTTAAGTGGCCTCTAGCATTCGATTTGTGAAACTCTTGAATGTTTAACTCTATGGATCTCATCCTCCAATTTTGTTTAATTAATCGATTTTACACTTTTTCCTCATTAAAAAAATTACATGAATTCACATTTGATTTCAATCATAATAATACAGTATAATATCTATCATATTTATCCTTCACTTTTCCCTATTTGTCATTTTATGTTGTCCAAATATTCTTAAGCAGTTTGAGCATGTACTCTCTTCCCATTAGAGTTTGGATGAAAAATAACCCTTCATAACTCTTGATTTGTATTATTGGACCTTTGGATGGATTATCTCTCTACACTTTCTCCTTTGATTGAGGTGCACAAACTTGGGTCATTTATTTCCTTCAGCTATTTGACTTGAAAATGCCAAGTTTTCTTTATCTCTCATTGGATTCATATACATAAAATATGCAAGAGAAAGAACACATCCAATCATTTCATATACCAATTCATGCACACATATTTCTTAGTTTTTTCATTTCTCCAAGCCATATCCACTCTTCTATCGAAACCTTCGAAACAAAAATAAGAAATTCATAGCCTTTGGGATGCAAAAATTCATGAGAAAACCTTGTTATTTAGATTCATCTGAATAAGTTAAAAGTTGATAAAAATGATATGAAATCCATTAAAACCGATAGTCAACCAATAAATACAAATCAACATCGATATTTTCTTGACTGCAAGGTGGTGTACCCTTTGTTTCCACCCTTGGGGTCTATAGACTTACAAAACTTGTTATGCCAAGACACTGCCTTCTCGACCCTTGACCCTGAGCATGATTTTTAGTTTGAGAACTATAGGTATCTATACATTTTTTAGAGAATAAAAATATTCTGTGGAAATTGAACCCAAGTGATAGAACAATTACACTCACAAAATTGCTAATCAAACATGCAAATTTACCAACAAAGGAGACTGAAATTGGAGCATAACACTAATCTGTATTGAATAAGTGTACAATAGCCAACCTTATGAAGTCATAGGCTTATACAATATATAATTACATGATATATTTGAATGCATAAGGATGCCATTCGAAATAGTCAAAAAGTAGGCTTACGAAATCTAGTCAAACCCCCATAGGTGCATAAAGCAGTTTCCAAATCCACTTAGAGGCTCATGAATTGGAAAATTCAAGTGGGAAAAATAATAAGGGATGGAAATACAACTCATACATGCTTTTATTAGGAGAAAAGGATGGAGGATTATGAGGTCAAAAAACAAGTCAACTACACCTAGTCTTACTTTCCCTTTTGCCCTATTTCTCAATAAAACAGGCAACTTAGCAGAAAAAATAGATATGCACTTTGGAGGATCTGGAATAAAGTAGACATGCTAAATATGGTTTACAGGAGGTTTCCTAAGCGCTCCATGACTCAGTTTTAGCAAGTTTGACTTCTATGACATGTGGAAGACAACTTGCATAGAGTGGAATATAGGAAACTAGGCAAATAAGACAAAAATGGATTAATTAATGTCTAAGGTAGGTAACTATGGGTTGATTATTCTAACACCCCCCCTAATCCTGAATTTATGAGTAAATATCAGAAAACTATAGGGCCTAGAAACAAGGATTAGTCACTCTTTACATACTGCATGTCCATTTAACCAAGGAAAGAGGAAAAAACCCAGTGGGAAAATCCTCCCTTAAACATGGACAGTAAAACAAAATTTGAAATTCTTGTCATCAATCATGCTTCACAGCATGATCAGAAATCCCCAGCAGTGATTTGAGATTGTTGAATGTTTTCTCACAAAAAAATTTGGTGAATATGTCTGCTGCTTGTTCTGAAGATGCACAGAAGAGAAGGTGAATGGTGCCATCATGCACAAGTTATCTGATGTAGTGAATATGGATCTCAATGTGTTTGGTTCTCTGTCTCTGAATTGGATCATTGCATATTCGAATGCTGCTCTGATTATCACAATAGATAATAGTTGAAAACTTTGATTCGAAGCCACACTCACTAAGTATTCCCTGCAACCATAAACATTGAGTCGCTTCATTTACAACTCCTCTATACCCTGCTTTTGTAGATGAGAGTGCTATGGCACTCTGTTTCTTGCTTGACCAGTTGATTGGTCCTTCAGCAAGCATGAACACATATCCTAATGATGACTTTCGATCTGTGTTGTCACCTACCCAATCACTATTAGTAAACCCAATCAAATCAAGATTAGATTTAGCTTTGTAGAAGATCCCATGAGTTCGTGTTCCTTGAACAAAGTTAAAGTTAAAGATCCTTTTGGCTGCTCTCCAATGGATCTCATGAGGCTGATCCATGTATCTTGAAACCACACTTACTGCATAATAAATATCAGGTCGAGTGTGTGTAATATAAAGCAAACACCCAATCAACTGCCTATACAATGTATTATTTACCATAGGAGAAGAACCTGCTTCTTCAAGCTTAACTCCTGAAAGGAAGGGAGTCTTGCTTGGCTTGCAATTTTTCATGTTGAATTTGTTCAGCAAATATAAGGCATAGTTGGACTGATGTACTTTGATTCCATGTTGGGATTGAGCGATTTTGAGACCCAAGAATTGGCTCAACAACCCCAAATCAGTCATAGAAAATGTGTGGTTCATTGCATCCTTCAAGGAGGAAATCTCTTTCTTTGAACTTCCTGTAATCAGAACGTCATCCACATACAAGACAATAATCATCAAAGAACCATGAATCAACTTCAAATAAACATTAGGATCAGACTTACATCGAACAAAACTCAATGACAGCAGAAAGCCATCAATCTTGGCATACCAAGCCCTGGGGGCTTGCTTGAACCCATACAATGATTTATTTAGCCTGCACACAAAAGATGGATTAGAAACAAACCCTTGAGGTTGCTGCATGTAAATATCTTTAGTAATATCTCCATTTAGGAAAGCACACTTCACATCCATGTGATGTACCTCCCACTACTTCGAAGCTCCAATGGCTAAGGCTAGCCTTATGGAATCCATTTTTGCCACTGGTGCAAAGGTTTCAATGTATTCAATACCATGTACCTATGAGTATCCCTTGGCTATCAATATTGCCTTATATTTCAAAGGTGAACCATCAGCAGAAAACTTAGTCTTGAAAACCCACTTACACTGAATTAGCTTCCTCCCTGGGGGAAGATCAACCAGTTCCCAAGTGTTGTTCTTCTGGAGCGAGCTGAATTATTCTTTCATGGTTGTTTTCCATATTGTATCATGTTTTGCAACTTCATATGTCTGTGGGTCTAATTTAACCATCAGATAGCACTTCTTTGCAAACAAAGGTTCTTTCATGCACAGGGCACTCTCAAACTAAGATCTAGTCCTCCTAGGGTCACTAGGATTTCTAGCTAGTTCCCCAGCTGCATGAATGGTATTTGCTTCCCATTTTGGTCTTGTAGGAATTTCAAGATATGAAATTACATCATCATTATCAGACATATCAGAATCAGCAAACTCATTTGTCTCTCCACTTACATTAAATGGTTCTGGTGGTGAAGAAAACTCTCCAACTTCAACTGCTGCTAAAGGCTCTTCTTGGAATTGAACACTCCTTTCAATGAAGGCTTTGTTTGTGCTCAAGTTGATAAGCTTGTACCCTTTTGAATCTTCAGAATACCCAACAAATAGGCACTCTTGGCTTTGGGGCTGCAAATCTTTTATCTTTTCAGTTGGAATTCTAGCCCAAGCCTTTGAGCCAAAAATCCTGAAATGGGTCACATCTGGCTTGTGCCCACTCCAAGCTTTGAAAGGAGTGATACCATCAAGTTGTTTATGAGGCACCCTATTCTGGATGTAGGATGCACAATTTATAGCCTCGGCCCAAAAATTTGGTGGCAAAGCCTTAGCCTCCATCATACAGGTTGCCATCTCTTTCAGTGACTTGTTCTTTCTCTCATCAACACCATTTTGTTGTGGTGTATAAGGGATCGAATGCTGCATCTAAATACCTACATCTTTACAATATTGAATGAACTCAGACTTGACATACTCACCACCATTGTCAGATCTAAGGATCTTGAGTCTCCTCCCAGACTGATTTTCAACCAAGGCCTTAAATACCTTGAAGAGGTCAAAAACTTCACACTTATGCTTTAGGAAGTAAACACAACAATACCTAGAAAATTCATCTATTAAGGTCAATGCATATTTGGCTTGATTCATGGACATATGAGGAAATGGACCAGAAACATCACTGTGGATCAACTCAAGAGGTGTAGAGGTTCTCTCATGACTAGCTCTCTCAAATTTGTGCTCTGGGTGTTTTCCTAGGATACAACCTTGACAGACTCCCTTGGAAAACTTAATCTTTGGTAACCCTATGACCATATCTTTTTCACTCAGATCAGAAAGATACTTATAGTTAAGATGGCCAAATATTTCATGCCAAAGCTTGCTTGCCTCATTAGCATGAATCAGAAGAGCAGAGGGTTTTGAGTAGGGTACAAAATGTGAAAACATGTATACCTTCAAAGTGTGATCTACAACACCTTTTGCAATGACTTTACCATTTGAGATCTCTGTGATCTCAACATCATCAGGGGAGAAGATGACCATCTTTGGAGACCATGTGTAAGTCATCTGATACACTGAAAAGAGGTTAGAGGCAAGACTTGGAACATACAACACATTATTGAACTTACCATGGTCAAGATCAATCCTTTCTTTCCCCAAACTGTCAGTGAGAGAGTCATCTCCCAACACTATTGGTGGACCTTTCGACATGTCAAGAGAGGAGAATGCCTCCTTGGTCGAAACCATATGTCTAGAAGCTCCAGAGTATATGATGAAGCTAGGTCAGATTGATGTGCCAGCAACCAAAGCATGTACTCTCTCTCTATGTCCTCTGAATTTGATCCTCCTTCCCTCTTCTTTGAGCAATCAGGAAGGCAGATGTTATTCTTCTCTAGGAGTTGGGTCAACATGTCAATTTGCTTCTTCGTACAAGAGCTCTCAAGATGATAGCCCTTACTGCAGTATGCGCACTTGCTCATTTATCCTTTGTTCTTCTTCTTCTGGAAGTTCTTCTTGGAGCCTTGGGGCTCCTATTGAGACTTGTTCTTGTCTCTCTTTTGCTCAGGTGACTTCTTAGCTTTCTTCTTGCCTTTTGAATCCACCCTCGAATCTCCAGCAACCAAAGCTTGGTCTTTGGAAGGTTTGATGGTGCCCATCATCACCAATTTATCTTGTTCTTGTGTGAGGGATTCCATGAACTCTGTAAGTTTAGGCATCTTCCAAGATCAAGCTATCAACTTGGTGGCATGGAAGGTCAAAAAAACACTGAATAGTAAGGGCCAAGCTTCGAGAGTATGGCCAAAACTAGTTTCTCTTCCTTCTTTTCAATTCCACACTATTTTAGCTGCAAAACAAGGGCTTTAAACTTGGAAAAATAGAGTTACAAGGATTCGAAGCTACTGGGACTCAAAGAGATCAATTCATTCTCGATTTGATGTCCTCTCATCTCATCTGTCTTACCCAAAAACTCTACAAGCTTCTCCCACACTTCATTAGGTGATGTCAATCCATCAATATGGAAGAGGAGGTCTCTTGAAATGCTCAGACACAAAAGACCATAGGCCTCATCCCTTCGGTTGTGCCATTTAATTTTCTCTGTAGCTGCATTGGGCTCTGCCTCAGTTGCCATAGTCACAGTGTAGATACCTTTCGCTCTCAACAGTATCTCCATCTCTGCTTTCCATTCAAAGAAATTAAATGGAGTCAAGATGATCTTTTGAGATTGATCCATAGCTCATAAATTGTTCCCTTTAGTCAGCAGAAGATGCTCCCAGTCAAGATGTTGAACCTGCAATAGCAATATGGAAGGAGAGAAATCGATCTACAAAGGCTCTGATACCATGTGGAAATTGAACCCAAGTGATAGAACAATTACACTCACAAAATTGCTAATCAAACATGCAAATTTACCAACAAAGGAGACTGAAATTGGAGCATAACACTAATCTGTATTGAATAAGTGTACAATATGAAACCTTATGAAGTCATAGGCTACTGCAATATATAATTACATGAGAGATTCGAATGCATAAGGATGCCATTTGAAATAGTCAAAAAGTAGGCTTACTAAATCTAGTCAAATCCCCCATAGGTGCATAAAGCAGTTTCCAAATTCACTTAGAGGCTCACGAGTTGCAAAGTCAAGTAGGAAAGCTAATAAGGGATGGAAAGACAACTCATACATGCTTTTATTAGGAGAAAAGGATGGAGGATGATGAGGGCAAAAAACAAGTGAACTACACCTAGTCTTACTTTCCCTTTTGCCTTATTTCTCTATAAAACAGGCAACTTAGCATAAAAAGCAGATATGCGCTTTAGAGGATCTGGAATAAAAATACACCTAGTCTTACTTTCCCTTTTGCCTTATTTCTCAATAAAACAGACAACTTAGCAGAAAAAGCAGATATGCGCTTTAGAGGATCTGGAATAAAGCAGACATGCTAAATATGGTTTCCAGGAGGTTTCCCAAGCGGTCCATGACTCAGTTTTAGCAAGTTTGACTTCTATGATATGTGGAAGACAACTTGCATAGAGTGGAATATAGGAAACTAGGCAAATAAGACAAAAATGGATTAATTAATGTCTAAGGTAGGTAACTATGGGTTGATTATTCTAACATATTCAACTATCACTCCTTGCACTATAGGAAAAGAGTGACCCTATCCCCCATTGCATTACTGATAGGAAGCAAGCCTATGAACATTCATCTTTGGTTAGTTTTTTAGGAGATGATTGTGATGCGTTGAATCCACATATCACTAGCTTGCATACTCACAATCCCAACTCAATTATGACAAACCCTAGGAATCTACATTCATCCCATTTATTTCTCCATTCATCTATTACACATCCATCTATGTAATGAAGGAAATTCAACGGAGAAAAGAGAGACTAAAGATAGTGTTATTATGATGCTAGATTCTAGAGTGAATCCTTGAAGCTTTCTTTGTGTTCATTGTGTATATGATTGGGATCAAGGAAGGATTGGAGCGAGGAACTCGAAGAAGACTTGCATCATGACTCAAGGTATGTGTATGATGTATATTTCTCATTTATTTTATATAGATATATGCATCCCCACCCCGCTTTATTTCATGTATGGTTTATCGTTTTTATTGTGCTTATGATTGCATATTATATGTGGATGATCATATATGTTCTTGAGCAAATCATATTATATCCAGTTTTTGTTTTAATCTTTATTGTATTGATCTATTCATATCTTAATTATATTAGTTCTTGAAGTGGTTCAATATGGGTATCATTATTTGATTGTGTGTAGGAAGTAGATGCAAAGGAGACGGATCAAGATCCACTAGATCTACACCAACCAAAGATATACATCAATAGACATAACTTGTGACCAAAGGTTAGTTACCTTCCTAACTTCTCTTTTTAATGAGATTTGCTATCAAGATTAAATCTAGAGTAGAAAGCATAGAGGTTTACCCCATCTCTCTTGGATTAAGGGAAATAGATCCAAAGGAGGTCCCATCTATCCAAAGAAGGGAAATCTCCGCAAGCACAAGGATCAAATTTACATGTATGTATGGTGAAAATATTGCATAAATTATTTGCAACGTGAAACACAAATTATCATAAGATATCCTTAAAAGCAAGTGAATTTATCATGTAGAATGTAATTGCGTCGGGGGATTAAAATTGAAAGAATTACGCCATGTATTAGGGGATTAAAATTGAAAGAATTACACCCAAGAACGTATTAGAGGATTAAATTAAAAGTTTAAGCCTTGTTAGAAACCACTCTTAGAAAAAGTGTTGAAAGTGGTAAATTCAGATTTCGAGAAAGAGCACAAATTCCCTTTTGCCTCTTGCCACAAAATATTGATGCAAGGGAACATGCTCCCTAGTTTAGAATCTATTATCTAATTCATGCTTTATAAAATCATTATTTTGCAACAAGAAAAATAGTAGGATATATTATCTCTATAAAATAATTATTTTGAAACAAAATAAAAGACTTGCATATTATTCATTTGGTGTTATTTCAACATAAAAATAAGTATTTATTTAAATAATTTGTTTTTTTTATTTGAATAGAAATTTAAATGAAATCCTTTATCTTAAAAAAATATTGAATGCATTATATTATGCCTATTATTCATTTGATTTTATTTCAATATAAAAATAAGTATTTATTTTAATAGTGTGTTTTTATTTATTATTTAAATAGAAATGTAAGTAAAATGCTTTGCCTTATACAAATGTTGAATTCTTTCTATTAGAGGGTGTACTAATACACTTAGATAGAAAGGTAATAGTGTGATTTCTTTATGTGGCATTTTTCGAATTGCTTACATAAATTGTATGTACATTTTAAATTTTTTTTTTATTTCATGAAAAAAAATTATGGATAAAAAATTATTCAAAAACACTAAATTATAATGTTCAATTGACATGAATGCCTTACACATAGTCATTATGAATAACATTACAAGAAGAACTCAAAGGTTTACAAGCATAAGTATACATAAAACTTTACTCTAGAAGCAGATAGCAGTAAAAATAGTACATCATTTTACAACCTTATAGCAGGGAAGCCTGATATATGCATTGAGCTCTAAAACAAAATTGCTCCCAAAGAGAAAAAAGAGAAAGAAGCTACGAGTAAGCCATCTAAGACAAGCTAAATCGTCTTTCCCAATGTAAATTATAGATCCATACAACATCTTTCATAGCCCTCTATTATGTTTGTAACATCCCACAGCTAGGGTTTTCATATTCGCACATACAGAGAGCCACTCATGATCTACGCCATCTCCTCAGGTATAATAAAATTTGAAGCAGTAACCCATTTGAAAAACACTAAAGTATCCATCGCCTACATCATGAAAAGGGAAAAGGCCACCGACTAGAAGGGGCAAGCACCACTACCATTGTGCTTCCAACTGCAAGGGAACACCTCGGCCACCAATAACATATTGGTGTAGCTACGATGTTCCATAGTGCTGCCTCCATTCGTACCACTAGGATCCCTGTAGAATAGGATTCCACCACAAGGAGCCCCAACCACAAGGATTCACAAGCCCATCGCATAGGATGTCGTCACCACCACAGTGGAGCCTAAGGAGGATTAGGTCATTATAGTTCGCCACCAACTACAAGGGAGTACCTCAACCACCATCTACACACTGCTGGAGATACACTGCTCCACAGAAACGCCAATGTGTCTCCATCCATGCCAAAAGAGCCACAACCCCATCTCAATGGTCATCGTTGTTTGTGTAGGTGAGTCAAAAGAGGCTTATTTCTCTATAATTCACCACACAATGACACCTTCACCTCTATATTGGGGAAAAACATCATTTTAACGCTCTCAAGCAGCCATTATCGATGAAACTGAAAGGAGAAAGCGGGGCATCTAAGGTTGGAACCCTGGCCGCTGGTTCAGATGATAAAAAAAACGACTCTCAAAACAATAATAGACTAAATATTTCACATTTATTCACGCCTTTTTCTATCATGTTTTCAACATTATCCAAATCCCTCTTATATATGGTAACACACATCCTTCATGCAAACCCCTCATGTATAAGGTTATACATGGTAACAAATGTCCCTCGTCACAATCTCCTTGATTGTCACTCTTAGAACATAATGGATTATAATTATTAGTATACAATGAGTCTAAATACTGAAAAGTAATATATTTTACATTATAACGCTTTAATATTTCAATATTTTTACATTATTACAATAGTTGTAACTTATTTTAACTCTCTATATATTATAGGAGTGGGATAAAGTCTAAACAATTTGCACAATCTCTGATAAGTTTGGATGGAATCCGACAACATGATTTGTTGCTGAGAATGTGATTTTCACTGTTGAAATTACCATTTTGATTGCAAAACTAGATTCAGGACATTTGAATACCTTTAGGGTGTCCCGATTATACAATTTTAACCACCAAAAAATACAATTTCCATTAGATTTTTACCAAAAAAATATGTTTAATTTCAAGTACAAATCATCCAAAGTTTAGCTTACTCCTATATTATATTATTTCGAATAACATATTAGGTTTAATACATTGGAAAATTGATTAATAGCATACTTCTTCCTCGATGATATCTAAATGCCACGTATACAATAATAATTTAGTATGAGAATCATCATTTTTTTTTTCAAATTAATACTTCGTTAAAATAATCAATATTAACATTTATTATTTTTTCAAAATTTTAAAATAACACTTTATCTTTGTCAAAATTAATATTATTCAATTTTGATAAAACCAACATCGATCAATCGATTAGTAAATATGACTAAACACAATCCACCTATAATAAAATGTCAACAAATTATATCGTTAAGATAAATATAAAGTTGGATTAATTATTTCCAACAAATTATTTAATAGTGTGAATATAAATATAGAGTGGGATTAATTATTAGATTCATATGTAAAAATAAGGTATATGTATCTAATTTAATTATTTTTCTTAGAATTAATGATTCATCATAATGAGATATAAATTAAAATAATATATGATTTTTTTATATTTAATAATATTTTGAAATTTATATTTTTATTAATTTTGTATATTATATATATTCAGATTATTTGGGTAGTGTAAGTTATTAATCTATAACCCATATTTTATGACTAAAATTATAATTAACTAATTTTTTATATTTTTTAATAACTCGTTTAGCACCCATAATTAGGACTTCTCAATAGGTCACCTATCCCAGGACTCCTCTAGATATTGTCGATTATTACCCAGAATTAACCCCAATTAGCTTGCTACCCCATTTGAAAAAACCTTAGCAAGTGTTATTCCTTGTGAACTATTTAGTTGTGTTCCCTTCATTCTTTTTTTTAAAGTATGGGGCGTTTTCATAGTCCAACACATAATATATCATTTTCTGGATCATCTGCATAGTGCAGGGATGATTTTAAGGAACCATACTTATTTAAAAGTGTATAAATGTTGGCGAATCTCACCAATTCTTAAAACACCAACTATAAAATGTTTGGCCATATTTTTCAAAACATATTTTAATTTCCAAGGATTTTGTATTGTTTATATAATAATTTGGCTATTTTTAGGGTGAAAAAAGTTTACCCCATCAAAATAGGGCGAAACGGGGCTTCAAAAAATGCAAAATGGCGAATCGTTTTTTGGAGAAAACCCCCTAAAAATAGCCCATGGGCTAAATTTCGCCTCTAAAATTATTCCTGGCATAGTGTAAGTCATTAATCTATGACCAATATTCCATGAGTATAATTGCAAATAACCAATTTCTCATGGTTTTGAATAATCCACTTTGCATTCATTTACATCAAGTGACGATCATATGGGTGAAGTAGTGGGATTGAGACTAGTGAAATTAATCACATAATGTGTTCTAAGTAGACTATTCAAAACCATGATAAATTGGTCAGTTACAACTATACTCATGAGATATGGGTCATTGATTAATGATTTACACTACACAAATGATCCCAAAAATGATACATTTTATGTTGTACTGTGAACACCCCCAACCCTCCATACTTAAAGAAAAAGAGTAAAGGGAGATCTAATAGAATAGTTTATAAGGAACAACACTTCCTAAGGTTTTGCAAATGGTGTAACAAGCTTAGTGGGCTTGATTGTGGGGAAAATCCCATAGCTACACACAGTTGAGCCAAAAAAATCTTGAAATGGGTGACCTCCCAAGAAATATTGTTTACCGAGTGTAACTTGCAGAAGTGATAATGCATACTATGCAATTCATTTCGCTAGTCTCAAACCATTCAAAACCATAAAAAAATAATCAATTATTAAACTTTTTATATTTTTATTAACCATATTAAACTTTTTATATTTTTATTAGCCATAATTATTGAGTATTCATCCTCTTCAAAAATTCTAAATGAAAGATGGATAAACCACTCGTCATGTGGTTAATAACTCTAAAAGTCATGATTCAGTTGGAATGTGTAACTTCTCCATTAATTTTTAAACTCGAAAGTCAATTTCCATTTAATAATTTATTAAAGAATTAAAAATTTTAAAATCTTAAATATCAGCATATGCTAGTCATGTCGTTAGTAACACCAAAAGTCATCATTAATTAGAATTTGTAAATACTTTATTAATTTTAAAACCTAACCTTAAACTTTAAAATCAATTTCCATTTAATAATTTATTAAACCATCAAAATTTTTAAAATTCAAAAGAAATAAATATCTTATAAATGAAAACATAAATGGAAATAAGTTTAGTTATATAATATAACAATTAATTAATTATATATTTTATTTTATTAAGTAATATATATTATATTACATTACATTATCTTATCTTATTTTAATTAATTAAATTATCTAATTTTAAATTATAAATACCTAATATAATATAATTATTATTAATAAAACTTAATAATAAATTATAAATAATATAATATAATAAACTAATATTAATATTTAATATATTATTAGATTGTTTTATTAATATAATCGATTATACCATTTACCACTTATATATTATATTATATAATTATAATAGGATTATTGCTATATTTTATTATTATAATTTTATTGATATTATATTATTAATTTTATAATTCTAGATTAATACAATTAATAAAGGTTTTATTTATTTAATAAAAAATATATTAATAAATTATAATTACCTTCATTTTAATTATAAAACATAAACCTTATTTTAAATATAATAATTTTTATAATTATATTATTTTTTTATAAAATACAAACCTTATTTGATATATATATAATTATGTTATTTATTTCATGGCACAATGATTTCTAACTACGACATTTTGATAATGCCATATTTATAGTCAATATACATTTGCATATTTAACTATAAATATTATTTTAGTTTTTAATACGTTGAATACTTTCACTATAACTTGCCATGTATAATGACCTAATATTTAAAACTTACCCTACTCTGTGTAACTTTTATGACCATTAAAATCACAATGTCCAATATTTTAACCATCATTACAATCACATTATCATACTTGCCGAAGACGCAGGTATATTGTTTTCAGTTTGCGTTGACCTTATATTAGTTTGGGTAGTCGACCATAAATTTCTTTACTTTTCTATAGTTTTACATGTTGCTAACGATTTTACTATTTTTATCAAATATTTAATTCCATTTAACTGATAGCTAATTGGATGATCAAATTGAAGCGTTATTCTACATCCGACGATGGAAATCTCGGGGTTGGGGAAATATATTTACTGTGCTTCCTTGCATCTACCGCCTGTACTAGCTCTTTCATCGTGCCTGGCCATCTGGCAGTGGCCTTCCCGTCAACGGGATTCTCCACCACCAGCACCCTGTGATTCTATCACCCATGGTTTAACAACAGACATTTAGTTAACATTAAATTACCTTACATGGATGAACATATGTATTAATTTTCCTATTGATTTTCCCTTGTACAAGGGACACCGCTTGGACCACCTTATCCCCTCCATCGCCTTCTCATCTACAAAACATCGCCTGCACCACCTTATCCCCTCCACCGCCTTCTCATCTACAAATTCTGGTAATGTTCTGGTTCTTTATAAGTCACCACAATGCACTCTATTGTCTTGTTAATTTTTATAGTGTTGTATGCTTTGTGCGTAGAAGGAAAATGAATGTGCAGGCACACAACATGGCATGCACTCTATTGTCTTATTAATTTTGCTAGCATTGTATGCTTTGTGTGCAGAAGGAAAATGAATGTGCGGGCACACAACATGGTAGCTTCACCTGTAAGTCCATTCATTGATTGTAAATTTTCACTTTTAGACTGTTTCAAAATACTAAAAACCTTCTCCTGTAAATTTTCAATTTGATATTGTTTCAAAATCCTAAAAACTTGCTCTCATTGTCCATCGTTTGTTTGCATAGCAGACCATCATTTAAACTTGCTCTCGCTGTCCATTGTTTGTTTGCATAGTAGACCATCGTTTAAACTTGCTCTCGTTGTCCATCGTTTGTTTGCATAGCAAGCCATCGTTTGTTTACACATTAGCAACATGACTTTACACATGTATTGAACAACAAAAAATGATAAATTATAATTAAAACGAGATGTTGCTGACATTAACTATGACTTGAAACACTATTTATTTAGGTTAAATTTGAGTGATTAAGAGAATTAGTCTAATTTCAGTGGAAGAGATATGATTTTAAACCCTTATTGCAAGGATAATGAGGGATGTTCTGGAAACTTTTTGCATCTAGATGCAACTAGGCTGAACTCATATGGCACTACTATGGCAGGTTCAACCAAGGTAGAAGTCTAGAGAGGAGTATTGATTGCTCTAATGTTGGACGAGTAAAACATATGTATGGAAATATCATATGTATAAGGTCCACATACACTAAGATCTATATTGTGCAGGAGTGTAGGCCAGGAGTTTAGTTTTCAAGTTATGGACAAGGCCAACATGGTGACAATTAGTGCGTTTTACTACTGATTACAGGTAAATGATTGGTTTTGGTTTCGGGTCAATAGGTTATGTTGCTTCTTTACTTGCCTTTGCTATCTTTGGTGATGGTGGTGGATTTGCTTACCTTTGCTATCTTTGGTGATGGTGGTGGATTTGCTTAAACTGCTGCCATTGGTAGCTGCTATTGGTAGTAGTTATGTTAACAACATAAAAGAAGTTTTCAAACATAAACCAAATACTCATATAAATGGCAGCTGCTATTGGTAGTAGTTATGTTAACAACATAAAAGAAGTTTTCAAACATAAACCAAATACTCATATTTTATTGTCAATTACTATATTACCTCAGCCATCCAAAGCTCAAGCTTAATGGTAGGCCAGACCTTCCTGAGATTGCAGCAGAATGAGCTCGTCAGGGAAGTGGGCACGTTGCAGGCTTGAATCACCATGTGAAGAACCGTCAGGAGCGCCCTTGAGAGCATTTGGTAACCACTATGTACTTTATGATTATTTCATCTTCTTTTTTGTCATTTAAAATTATGGAACGTCCATCCGTCGGCTATCGCAGGTATGGACCTGACTGCCCCAAGTACCTGGCCCCCTTCTCCAAACAGTCGTTGTCGTATGTCACCGGAGAATTCTCTGGGGAGACTATGGGTGGGGCACAGCCAGGATTTCAGCAGATCTAGAAACCTTCGCCAAGAAGAGAGAGCTGGAGGTGATCCACTGCATAGGAGTAAACTTTCTACTCGACTATTTGTAGCCATCAGACGATTTGGCTTGCATGAGCTTTCACATCACGCATTACTGGTCATTCGATCGGTGCAAATGGTCGGGTAGAAAGTTTACTCCCACTGCATATGGGTCATGTTGGTAGCGTTGGGCTGTGTTTTCCTAGAGTTGCTAGCCAAAAAAAGGGTGAAATTTGGGGATGCTGTGTGGTTCAAAACCAGGGCACAGATATTCTCGGAGGGAGGCCTCATGTGGTTTAGCCGAACAACTATTATGATTTGTGGCAACCTACACTTCCCATCCTCAACGAATTTTCATTTGTCTAAAGCAATTCCATGTGTATTATTGCAATCCGCGGCAAGTCTATGTGTAAAACAATAACATCAAACGCTATATTGCGCGCACGTTGATAATTGTCATATATTTCAATGCCACTTCTAAGCTAGTTTTTAACGCCACCACTGCACTTTCATAATGCCTCTCAATGGTTTTCAATAATACACCCTACATCCTTACAATATTAATTACAATGTAGATACCGATGCCCTAAACACATTTACAATTTGCAAGATGGATAACACATTTACAATTTGCAAGATGGATCAGCTGTTCAGTCTTTCTTCTTGCTTGGGTTGGCTGACTGGTAGTTTCCCATAACTGGCTGGCATAATAAATATCTAAATGTGTATAATTAAAACGATGAGTATTTCATGTACATAAACGTGGGGACTTGTAAAGACCCTGGTCTATCTCCTCCCCTCGAGCTCTATCTGAGATCACAAGTCAAAACTTTGATTCCAAACATTCCCACTTCTTTTTAAATTTATAACACAAAAAATCATGGATAGGCAAGTTTGGTGTGCCTTTCAACTCAGAGTTAATAGGGGCATGTTTTTCTTTTAACTAATTAGAAGGTTAATAAATCTACTTTTGTAATTTTAGTAATTGGTTATTCTAACTTGAAACTTATGATTAATGATTATATCAACAAGCTATTTTGTCATCGTTATAAGATACATTACTTTTAACTAATTAGAAGGTTAATAAATCTCCTTTCGTAATATTCGCAATTGGTTATTCTAACTTAAATACTTATGATTAATCATTATATCAAAAAGCTATTTTGCCGTCGTTATAAGATATAGTAGAAGGTTAATAAATATACTTTCGTAATATTCAAAATTGGTTATTATAGACACTAGCCAAGAATGTTGTTGTTAGGTAGAACTAAAGATCCATCTAAACCAGGTGTGCATTACATGCCTCTCTGTATGTGAGGATTCTTATGAAATGCAAATTTTAGTGTTCGCATTCAAATTTCACTTAATGAATTTGACGCATCTGCTTCCCAGGGAAATTCAGTATTAAATTCAATGCCCCATCTATTTCGAAGAGAAATTCACTTCTCTTAACTTAATTATATAAGTAGTCATTTACTAATAACATCAACCAAGGAATTTGTCAGCTGAGAGGATGGTCATCTATCTCTCCATCAACTCTTCTACTACGGAATGAGTATGTGTAATAGGATTTTTAATTTTTCAAATGTTATTCTTCCCAATGTCCAAGATTTTCAAAAAAATTATAAAAATCATGGTTATTGGCTTCCAGCTCCATAGCGCAATACTCCAAACGCTTATAAAATGGAGACACTCCAAACACTTATAAAATGGAGTTATGGAGCTAAAGAGTTTTGCATATGGCCGAGTCAGGAGGGGTCACCAGGTCAGTTTCAAATTCTTTTTCGCCTAACCGTAATCTCTATAGAAAACTAGAAATGTGGCACTGTAGTCTCTATAGCAAACTGGAAACGTGGCAGTGTACCTACCAATCAGCAGGTATCCGCTGCCATGCAACACTTGTTAAAAGTAGTTTTGAATTTCAAGTCATAATTTAATTTGATTTATTTCATTGAACAATTTTTTTTCTCAAAGTAGTTGTGAATTTAAACTTATAACTCAATTTTAATTTATTTTAACATTTTAATTTTTTTCAGAATTTATGATTTTTTTTAAAAACAATTCACAATCTATTAATCTAAATAAACTGTATTGTTCCGAAGCTATAAAGACTTTAACTTCCAAAAACATTGTCCTCCTAGATATTCATATCCAACTAACTAATCATACTAATATGCTATGTGTCCTTCATTACAAAAATTTTGACAAAAAGAAAAATCAATCTGAAAATTATTCTCTTATTATGCCTGATATGGAATCCTGTTTAGTTTCCTTCACATGTTTGTGACAGATTTTCATAAGTAAGCTTAATATGTATAAGTAACTCATTATATAGTCAGTTCTACAAAATTAAGAAAAATATAATCAATTATTATTTCATGAGACATATAAGTTAAACTTCGATGCCCCTATGAGGAGGGCCCTCTATTTTATGTAGGAAAAGGTTATGGCTCTAATTCCTTGAGATGGTTGTCCAGTTGTTCCCAAAGTAACCAATTTCCCTGAGCTATCTAGAGACCCATCTTTAATAATTGATCCGCTTTGGAGTTCCTCTCTTTGTAGATATGGTGGAAGCTAATGATCTAGAAGAAACCGATGATTTGTTCTAGCTCCTCATAAATGACTTGGAGGTATATAATCCTTGGAGCTCTTCTATTCTTCATCAATTCCACCACCAAATTAGAGTATCCAATTACCTACAATTTTTTAATTCCTTTGGATATTGCTAATAGTAAAGTGATTTTAAGAGCCATTAATTCAACATTATTATTGGTGAGCATTCCCATTCTAGCAACAAAATAGAAATGATGATGATATGATAAATACACCAAACCTATAGCACTTCCCATGGAATGAGTTCCCTAAGAGACTTCGTCGAAGTATGTCCATCCCCTAGTTCTATGAATTATCTCTTATATTATCCTTATGGGTTTTGAGGGCATATCCATATATGGAAAGAGTCTTATAATTGCTAATTCCTTAAAATCCTTATTAGTATCATCTTAAATCCAACCTATGAAAGGATCCAACAAATGGTCACTTTCCCATTTTATATTTATTCATGTGATTAGGGAGGCTTGGGACCACATACATCTAATAAAAGAACACTAGATAAATAAATGATCTATAGCTTCACATAACATATTACACAGAGGGACTCTACTAGGACTTGTCTAATATATTCTAACCAAAATTTCCCAAACTGGAATTTTCTTATGTAGAGATAACCAATGAAAAGTTTAATCTTCAGAGGGAATTTTTATCCCATAAGATATAGTTCCACCATGGAAATTCTATGTTGTGTTTTTCTTCTCTTAAGACATAGTATCTTGGTTTTTGGTTTTGGGATCCAATAGCCTCATTTCTACTCCATAACAACTTGTATTATTTGCTAGTCAACTGAGTGTGAAAATCTTTCGACTTTTTTATGTAGTTGTTCAAGCTTCTTATGTCCCCTGCCTAAAAATCCTAGTCTTGAACTCTCAACCATACCCATGAGAGATTATTAGTTCTATATATACCCTCTACTTTATACAAGTAAACAATTCCTTTTTCTTCAAGAGAAACTATCATATTATTTGGAAGTGTGCGTGTTGTATTTCCTATCCAAGGATCAAACCCAACTAATAGTTTCCTTCCATTCCCAATTCTCCATGAAAGACATGAGCCAATCAAGTCAAAATCTTTAATATGTGCCTTCCATATATTTGAAAGATGTTTAATCTATTTCTCCATATACCTAAACCATTCCACCAAAGTCAAAGGGAATATATATTTCTAATATACCACCTTCACCCAAATACCATCATTTTTTAAGCAATCTCCAAACACCTTTTGTAACCAAATATTTTGCAAAATAGTTTGTATTTTTGAATCCTAGGCCTCCCATCTCTTTAGGAAGAGCAAGTTTCTCCCATGATACCCAAGAAAATTAATAAGACTATTTACTTCCCTACCATAGAAAACCATAGCATAGTTTCTTGATTTTCTCCAGGATACCAACGAGTACATTTTCCATGGTAGTCCAAAAACCAGGTATAGAATCGAGGATAGATTTTATCAAGATGAATACCCCCCATGGTACAAAAATTTATTGCACCATAACTATAGTTTTCTCTCAACTTTACTCACTAGCCAAAATCAATCCCTCTTCAAGTAGTCATTAGGTTTGAGGAAAAAACCAAGGTATTTGATACCCAAATGTGCACTCACCACTGCATAATCCAAGACAAAACTAATGCAATCACAATCTTCTTGTTCCATATTCATGTATTTTTTCTCCAATTAATTAACATGCATGTAGCTTCAAAAAAAAATTAAGCACCCTGTCACACATTCTATATCCCTCTTGGATCCATTAGTGAACAACATAATATCATCAACAAATAGGAGATGTGTCATAAATATATTCCTTCCAATATTAAAGCCTCTTAGGAATACACATATTTTAGCATGGGAGATGGCTCTAATAAGGCCTTCCACTACTAAGATAAAGAGTAAGGGGGGGAAAGGACATCCTTGTCTGAGCCCCCCCCTACTGGGCCTAAATAACTCAAAATTTATCCCATTTAGTTTAATGGAAAAATAGATTGATTGGACACATGGTATAATCCAATTAACAAACTATACCTAAAACCCCATGTGAAGAAAAACAAGTCTCAAGAAAATATAGTTGACTCTGTCATATTCCTTTGAGAGATCTACATTTATTATGGATGTGGGATCCTTTTTTATCTTTGTAGAATGTAGGACCTCTTGGGCTATTCCTATGGAATCATGAATTTGTTGGCCCTTCAAAAAATAAAATCATTCCTCTAACAAAAAGCTGGAAATAATCTTCTTCATCCTATAATCTATCACCTTACTTATTAACTTGTACACACAATTACAAAATCAAATGTGCCTAAACCCTAACATTTGTTAACTTGGTCAAATTTTGGAATTAAAGCTATAAAGGTAGACTTAAAGGTTGTTGTAATTATTTATGTTCTTATGGATTCATATATTACTACTAATAAATATGCTTCAATTAAGTCCATAAATCCTGTGAAAAACTCTACATGCCATCCGTCAGGCCCAAGGATTTTATCCTTTTGTAGAGAGCCAATAGTTGTTTTTAGTTCGTATAGTGTAACTTATTTCATTAGCTCATCATTTTGTGCTTCATTAACAAATGATGGATATTATGTAGTACGGCTCATCATTTTTTCAATCTATGCATCCCTATCTTATTTGAATACATTGTTGAAATTATTAACCCTTTCACTAGCCAGGTTCCTAAAACCCATGAACTATTCACCATTGTCATCTTCTAACTTCCCAACATATTTTTTATGTTCTCTATGTTTAACATTTTTATGAAAATATTTAGTGTTTTCATCAGCCTTTTAGAGCCATATGGATCTGCCTTCAGTCTTCAAGTAACTTCATGGTCAATAAGAATTTTGGCCCTTCTAATTTTCATAGATAAAACTTGTCTCTTCTACTCAAGGGTTAGGTATCCTTCCTTATGTGCTTCATGGAATTGTCAAGGAAATCCTCAATATTCCTAACCTCCTCATCCAGTTTCATCCTTCTATCTATTTCCCATCTCATATCTCTATCATTTAACCTCTTGAGATTATTCAAACTCTAAACCGACATAAATGTAACAATTTTCATCATATGAAGTCTAAAGATATTTTACCAATTAATCCTTATACTTTTCATCTTCAATCTCAGTTGAATTGAACTTAAAAGAGATAGGAGGATTATCCACATGCACTAACTAGCTCCAATAATATGGGTAAGTGATGAGAATCACCTCCCTCTCCCACCCATTTCCTTAGATTGAAACTTGTATCAAGTATTCCTTCTTTGACAAAAAATCGATCTAGTCTCTTGGCTATACCATCCACACCTATTCTCTTATTATTCCATGCTGGTATACTATTGATTGGAATGATATCAAACAAGGNCCCCCTCCCCCCCCCCCCCCGCAATAATAACCTTGTCCCCACTAAACAACCCATATCTGAAAATTTTTCTCTCATTGTTGGACCCTATGTTGATAGGGACCATAAATATTAATGATATTATGTGTATGACCTATTTATATAGAAACTAAAGTGGTACCAAGGTATGATTTTATATATTGGTAGTTGGTCTTAAGAAAAAGGTTTTTCATCCACCCCGTGATGAGGCCTCCCTATCTCCCAATAGCATGAAAATTACTAGAGTCCCATCCTAGTAGTAAGTTATTTAGGTCCTCTCAAATATAATAAAATTTATAGTGTCTCATGTAGAAAAATAATTTATGGTTGCTTATTACCCACTTGTTGTGGAGAATTCCCTCCCGTAAACTTGTCAAATCTCCCTTGGATCATTTCTCTTGATCCAAGATAGATATTATGGTAGAACAATGTATTTTCAATCCCTAGATCCAATATTCTATCTCCTATATATATTCATTCGTTCACATACACACTATGAGAAGAACAGGAATAAGGGGGACATACCCTAGCTTATGTAGAGTCCATTGGTGCATATCCAATCCAGCTGTTGGAGATCTAATAGACTTTGATTTAGCTCCACCAACTAGCTCCTACACACAAATAAGAAGCCAAACACCTTTCCTCTAAACATTCTAACATATGGAATATGACATGTAAATGAATATAAAATTATAGATATCAACAAAATATAAAAGATTTAATTTAATCTACTCAAGCAAGATCATATCTACTATAGAACATCAAATAAATGCACATATCTAAAAAGGGTACCATTCAGAACAACATGATGTAGAGAGGGGAAGAAAGATACATGTATATATGATGTAAAATGAGAAGATTACATAAAAGATAAAACCTTGAGTGAGTTGATCCATATATCCTCCAAGCTTCTTGATCCAAACCTTCCTTGACTCAACCAATCTAGTCACAATGTCTATTGGATGCACATGAATCCCAATAGAATAACAATACCATGCAAAGAGTCTCATTTTATCTCTTGGAAGACATTCATTATATATGTGGATGGTGAAGGTATAGGGGATGAATGTGGACACCTAGATCTTAACAATGTTAGTTCATAATATGTAGGATCCAACACATGAATCAAATCTCCTCACAACTCACCAATTGTTTTAAAAAGTGTATTTTTCCAATGGAGAAGATAATAAAGTTTATCAATAACTTAAAAATTGTTATTACTTATATTGAATAATAATAAGTCAAGAGATAATAAAAGTGTCTCAAAAAATTAATGTTGGTTAAGGTTCCTAGTGAAACCAAGCAGGTGTAAATAATTTTATAACAAATTCCCCTTGAACTGTGATGTCAGAATAGGAACTAATGACCAAAACACTTTACAATAGCAACATGTTAAGGTAAGGTTGTGGAAGCAAGAAACTGGAGAATACCTACATTCAACCATCAATCAAGCACACACACACACACATATATATCATCCTTGAGGTGGACATACCCATGCTTGGTAACAAAATTATAAATCATGGCCACCAAGAAAGTACATTGTAGATCCATGAATAAAATGTAATATCATGGCCACAAAAATACATAGTGGTTCCATGTCATGAAAAGGATCATAGACACTAATAAATACAATGTGGATATGTGGACTGTAATATACAACCAGGAGGAATAATAACACCACTAATAGTGCTCAGATGGTCCTCATACATAGTCATAATTGGTGATATAAAATCCAATTCAACTTGGGAGGGGAAACAATGCTGAGTGATGCAACCCCTAAACCCAATGTCTTCGGCTAAAACTAAGATGGTGTGATTCTCATACATATGAATAGATGTGTTGATGTTAAACATGTGAGAATCCATCTGATTACTAGTCAATAATGTTTACAATTAAAAACGTGAGGGAATCCTCCAATGGCGATAATGGATCCTAAGAAACCTAGTACAATCTAAAGAGTGTGAATAGAAGAGGTGAATTTGAACACCCATAGAATCACTTGATTAGGATTTTATGATGTTTACCCCTTCTTGAATGAAAGGAAACTGTGCCAGTGATGACTGAAAGCTCCAAGGTACTATGGTTTCTAGATTCACTTCCTAGATAATGAGTTGGCGTCGATAGGAAGGAACCCATTGAAGGAGGGTATTAATGTATCCCCCATCAATCGACATGAAATGGTCATCGTAATATGTGATAAATATAGAAAACAACACCAACTACAAAAAACCAACATGGGTATGGATCACACAAAAGTTCAATAGGACTACAAAATGTCCTACTCAAGTTGACACACCATTGAAGATATAGCATGACGAGTGTGTGACTAGGAAGCATAGACTTGATGACACCATGTAGACCATAGTGCAACAACGTAGGAGGCATTGAAGAACCCACCATAGTGATTGAAAGAGGAACTGATTGGAAATGTACTATGACTCAGTAAAATGTCAAGGATCTGAGGCATTCGGATAACCCAACTGTAATACAAAGATGCAAATAGATGCCATGTTAAAGGGTGAGAAACTAGAATGTTGCCACCTCTCAAAATAGATAATGTAATCCCCCCTAGTTTATCTTTTTTAATTACCTTTTTCATTTTTAAACAAGATCGAAAACTAGATACAAGAATATTTTATAAATAGTATTCATAAGAGATTAGTGATATTGAAGAAGTAAACTTGAAGTCTTCTTCATGTTTTAACAAGCTTGAAGAAAATACAGAAGAATGCTCAATATGTTACCATCCCATGTATTTTTTTCTATCCTGGATATGTTAATGCTCATTGGTGTTTTCAATTTTAAGGAGTCTTAAAAACTTAAAGAAAACTCCATATGTACCTTTTTCGTGGAATTTTAACGATCCTGGAAAAGTAAACTCCATGCCTCCTTCTATTTTTAATGACTTTGAAGGATAGATGGAGGAATGCTCATAAGGGTATTGTTTCTATCGAAATTTAATGAGATTGGACAAGTAAACTAGGGTCCCTCTTTATTTTTAAGGATCTCAAAGAACAGAGAGAAAAATTCTCCATAAGGTTCCTTTTTCATTCAGTTTTAATGAGCCTAAAAAAGGGGTAAAAGAATACTCGATATAGTGTATTTTTCATGGTTTAACGAGCATGAATAAGAGATATAAATCAGCTTGGTGGGAGAGAACGAATGGTAAAAAATTTATATGCATGTAGAACCAACTAGGTGATACAAGATGAAAGTATGGAAGCATGAATAAAAGGTGACCACTCATAGTATCAGATCTCTCCCTAGGTAGGATATTGTTCTAGGAAGCTAAGCAAGGCGTTAGGCTAGTAAGAAAATGTATCTACAATACCATAAGCATAATTTGTAAGGAAAGAAGCAGGAACAAATACATAGGAGACCAAGCATATGTGACCAAATATGTAGTAAAATTTTGGGACCTCCATGGGAAGGCCAAAATAATGATGAGGAGACAGAAAAATATGGCTCAATAATGTGGGATTCATGGACTAAATGGGTTCTTGGTCCTAAAAAAATGGCATCATGGGCACCAAATTATGATCTAGGTGCTACTTTAGGATACCAATGTGGGGAAGGAACTACCACACGAGTTATGAAATGTATGCAAATGGAGTGGTGAAGGTTGCAGCTCAACGAGATCGACCCTATGGCGTAATGATGGGAATAATGATATACATACAATATGTAATGTGTAAGGGTTATCATCCCATCCCTATATTCCATGGGTAAAATTATGTACCATAAGTGGATGTCACAAATAAATCATATGTCTCATTCATCAAATCCTAAAAAATATAGAGAAAAATATCTCTGAAACACATGTCAATAGCCCAAAAATATAAAAATAGGAACAAAGACATCTATGCATTGTTTTTGGATTTTAATGATTTTAATATTTTAGGTTTTTAATGTTCTATAACAGATTGAGACATAGCATACACACAAAAAATGCACACCATACCACACTATGTTACATAAAATACAAAGCACTTCAAGGCGGTGTGGCCTATGCAAAGTACTTGCACTAGAAAGGCCTATTGTGGGGCCTAGGCACAAGGTCACTATTGTAAATGGTTAATGAATATGCTCTCTGATGTAGCACACATATAATTATGTAAGTATGATTCCATAGAGGTTCAATAGCTCAGATGAGGGTTTGAATAACATTCTCCACTTTTTCCTGATTGAGAACAAAAGAGGCACTATGGTACTTCTCCTCCAAAGGTTTTTCATGAGTATCCATGGATTCCATAAGGGAATCATCCAAACGTAATAAATCATTGGAAAACACATGCAAAATAGGAGAATAATTGTCCCAAGAGGTCAGGGTATTAGGATTGAAAACTGGGAGAGGATCCGAATCAGGATCGGGATTGACAACTCGGTGAGGATCAGGATCTTGGAGAACATCATCCATATTTTCCAAATCTAGAAGGAAAGAAACACAATGATGGATATCCTCTGAAGGATTATCACATGAATCCATGATCTCCATAATTACCTTGTCAAATGGTAAAACATCCATTAGAAAGTAATGTGAAGGAGATGGGGAATCGGCCCAAGAGAGCTAAACATAAGGATCGAGATCACTAACTAGGTGAGGATCATGACCAGAGTCAATGACAACTGAATGAATATCTTGGTAAGAAAAATATACCACTTCTAATGGAATGGAATATTCAATAGAATCAACTTCTATCACATTGAGTATAACCCAAGGATCAATCAAACCAAGGGAACTATTGATCATGAAAGATATCATGCAAATAGGAGCTTCTTGTTTAGAGGGTGCTATAAAATGGAAAGAACCCATCAAAGATAAATACTTAAATAAGATGGCTCCCACACTCTCATATGTCTTCATGGAACCTCTCACAAATAGGACATTATTATTGGGGTTGAGGTGAAAATATGGCGTGTAGTAAGAAAGTTGGTCTATAGTGACTATATTCCCTTGATGGGGGAAGAATATATTGAAGACTAGAATATCACTACCTTCATGGAATAAAACCAATTACGCCCAAGCAATAGATTATATTATAAGGGAGTATCAAACACTTCACAATCAATAGTAGCGATTTTTTCCCCTAGTTCAATTGGTAAGGCACTAATAATTCCATGAGGTGTAATTGTTTTATCGTCGAATTCCTTTAAAGTAGTGGAGGATTGCATAAGATCAAGAGGGCCTATGGAACACCAGCATGATATGTACATAACAAAATTTGAGGCTCCTTCATCAATAATAGTTCAAAACATAGTCTTCCAAAGTATGACTACTTCTATTTGAAATTCAATAAGGTGGGAGAGTCTTGGTTGGCTATGTTCCATGTCAAATATGAAAAAAAACAATTTGGTAGGACCAAGCCAACCTATAGATAACAATAGTGACTTATGTTGCGTAATACAACTTTGCAACACTTCTAGAGAATACATGGCACCAGGGGCTTGGCTTAAATATTCAAAAATACCATAATTTTAAGAAGCTCTGGAATTGGGATTATCTGTCTCTCAACAAATTACCCCCTTAGGAGTGAAAATGACCATGTCAAGGACATGATTCCATAATTGAAGAGGCCCATTTCTTCGGGAAGTAGAGGTAGATTCCTTTACAAGGGGTACTCATATTGGGTTTTCCATAAGTCCAATTTCAAGTGGCTAAGGTGACAATTTTCTACCACAAAAAAAATTCAATTGTCCATCCCCTTGATGACGATGACCCCCATTTCCCCCTTGTGGAGGTGGAGGATTTGTTTATTGATGTTGCTAGGGAGGAAAATTATTCGTCAAAGCAACAGGTTGTGGGGTAGAGTTTTTTTTGAGTGACAAACTCATTAACCTCTTTTAAGTGTGGAAAAAAATGTGAATATTGGTTTCAGACTCATTAGAAGGGTTTTTTTCCTTACTTTTCTTCTTTTTACCCCAAAACTATTGATATTTTTGCAATTGTGATTGTACCATGTTTACCTCAAAAGGTTGAGGTGGAACGCTAGAGTGTTTCATAGTAGAAATACTTGGGGTGGTTGGATTGGAAATAGTAAATTGATTGAGATGTACACTCACTGTAGTTGACTGAAGCGGTAGAGATGGAACCAACAACACCATCGAAATGTGGCCCAAGGGTGGGTCTTGATGGATGTATTGATGGTAGAGGAGCATGCAAAATTGTTTTATAAGATACTCAATTGTGAATAGATAAAATCCAAATATTGCACATTATATATTGTGTTTTCTTCGGTTGTGTCCCCAACCATAGCAACATCGTGATAAATGGGTGGTAAAAGAGATTTCATGATCATTTTTCTAGTAATTGATTAGGAATAGATACTTTCACAAGCCTACACCATTTCCTACATTCATCAACGTGATCAAATATATGCATGGCAATATTTTGACTCAAGGAGGTCAAAATATTAGTTCTTGTCTCATAACAGATCAGTAATTGGAAATGTGTAATTAAATCCATTGTTAATTTATTGAAGATTGTATACACGACACTAGGAAATTCAATATTCCACATTGAAGTTCTCCTAGTTAGGGTATGAGGGAAAATAAATAATTTGGCATTGTCCTCCAACATTGAGTTAGAGACACACCACAAATGATACATGGAAATATGTGTGGATGGATATTCTCCCATTTTACCATCAAAATTAGGTATATCTGATGGGATTTTATGCGGCATTTCTAGCCATAAGGGCTTATGATTAATGGGATCATTTGTTAACCTTGAAAAAACTGGTAAATCAAGAGTATCCAAGAATGGTAACTGTGCGTTGGAAAATGGATTTTTTGTCAAAGGTAATTGGGCACTAAGAACACATAGATATTAATGACCTCCAATACATTGACCTCTAGAAGCATATGAAGTTGGAAAAGCATGGATATCCACAAGAAAATGATTCCCACCATATGAAGGATTTCCCCCAATAAATTGATGTTCCCGTAAGGTTGGTTTCCCTAATGAATGGAGTATTCCCATAAGTAGAGCTACCCCATGGAATCTAACTACCACTAGGATAGGGGACTCCTCCTACATTAATGTTACCCCCATGAAATGGGAATCCACTAAGGAAATTTTTTACCCTAGCATGTGAGAAACTAATAGAAAAATTTCCACTATTCTTGAAAGGTAAACGACCAGACATGGGTATGATTCCAGTAAAAGGAACTAGACTAACGTTATTTAACCCTCCCATGGGTTGATTTCTTCCAAAGGTTTTACCCTCTTATGAAGGAGGGTTTGATCTTTCCCCTATTGATGTGTGCCATCTGAAAGGAAATCCAACATTAGGAATGATCGGTCTACTAGTAAAAATGACAACAGTGGGTTGAGAAGTACCACTTCTGTTAAAAATGGGATTCCACCCCCCACTAAAGAAAAATGTATAAGTGGGATATTGAGTAAATGCAACAGGTTTTGTAATACTAGAATTAACAATTGATGTAATCATATGTATGGTAGGTGTTTCCCACATGGAAAAGGTAGATGTACTGGGAGAGGTAGATGGAGCATTTAATATACATGCGGATGATTGGGGATAACTTACTAAAATTCCCTTATGGTTACCCATGGTAGATAGATTGAGTTGTTCCATAAAGTATTGCGATAATTTCTTCACAGTGAGAAATAGGACCTAAGTAAATCTTCACAATCTAATCTATTCATAAAATATTCAAGAAAATAGTAAAAGAAAAAAAATAACACACATACATGGTGTCGATAGCTGATGTTTCCATTAGTGTACAACTTGTAGATGTGTATGGTACATACTTATAATACAATGGGTAAATTTAGTGAGCCATTAGAGGCCATCTAGATGCATATAAGTGTTAGGCTAGGATTTGACCCCTAAACCCCCCTAGGTGGACCAATAAGCTCCCTAACCATACCAAATAGTCACAAATGCTAGTGTGAACATGGATGGAGCATGTTGGATCATAAATGAGAGAATGGAAGAGCACATGGGTGAGTGGGAGAGTCTCTAGGAACTAATAAATTCCCAAAGAGAGTCCAAAACCACTAGATACATGCACTAGCACCCTTAGTCAAACAAGATCCTTGATTTAAGGGATGGGGAGTACACCAAGGAATACATGTCATAAATGAGGGCACCTGGGATGTCATATTGATAAAACTAGAGTTCCTCAACTATCAGGATGATTAAATTGGAGTGCCTCAACTATGAGTAAATGAGCCAGAATCACCTAATAGACCAAGATTGATCAATATAACCTAAGTTAGACCATATGACATAAGTACAAGACAAATGAAAATGTCACCTAGGTGTATGACCATGGTACTAAGGTGGATTATTTCTCTAATACCCCCCCCCCCTCTTAATCCTAACTTAGTACATATTATACCAAATGATTATTGAGTCCTTGGCAACTAAGGCTTAAGTCACCTCTTAAAACAAATTTTTTAGTTGTCCATGTAAAATGAGGAAAGAGGAAAAAAATCATGGGGAAAATCCTTTCTCAAGAATGGACATGATAGAGATGATAAAAAATTCTTCAACAGTTGCTCTTCTTCACTTGAATGATTTGAAAGAACAACTTATTGGTGATGGACTTGGTGAAGATGTTGTGGATGCCAAGATCATGCATCAGTGCATCAATCTGTTGTAGCCAAAGAACATGTGGAGAGGCCCCTTGACAGTCGTCACTTGATAAGGAAGGAACATCATAAGAATTCCTTTTTCTGCAAGCACACTCTGATATAGAAGAATAATCAATTATGGAAAATATATCTCTGCAAACTCTTTCCCAAATAACATCAAAAGATTCAACAAAACATGCCTCATGTGTACCTACCATACCATGAATATTCTTCCCAATTTGATGAAGAACCTTCATAAATATGTAAAAAATATCATGAGCCTATGAAATATCAGAATATATGTCATATACAGCAGAAAATATCACAGGTATGGTGTCTCCATGAGCGAATGGGTTCATAGTGAGAGAAGAGTGGGAAACTAGATCACACTGACAGTTGAGCGAACCTGAATGGTTTGGAGACTTGAACGCCGAACTATGGGTGGTGATATTATGTCTAGACATATGGAAAAACAGTCCCATGAAGTCCAATTCCATGGCTTTCCAACCAATGAATGATATACATGACATAAAAGCAACATACACAAATGACATAGTATTGGAAACTAGGCAATTTTGATATTTTCCAACTAGTGAACTTGAGGGTTCTCAGGTCTTTGGGGAATCAAATGGTTGGGAAAATGATTCTCTGACTATCAAAATATTTATATCATCCTGTATATCACCTTCAAAATTAGAACAGAAACTATCTGAATGGAGTGGGAAAGAGCTTTCAAAAGACATATCAGAAACTAGTGAAAAATGACTAGTTTTTGGAGGAAACTTTGGTGAACTGTTTGGGATTTCTCCCAAGGAAGGGATGGAGGTTTAGGATTCTAAAAAATCACATTGTAAATAATAAACAAATAAATATGAAACATAGTTATTAGAAATGGGTTTCTACCATGCACACAAAGAATGCATGCACTTACAATTTTCTTTCTCCAAAGAGAGCTTGTGCTCCCCTCCTCTTGCAAGATCTGGATTATCAATATTGTTATCTATAAGGAGCTGGGTCATGATGTTCATTTTATTTTTGAAGAAATATATTTCATGATGTGAACCTTTTCAATAAGCACAAGAGGTCTTCTCTCTTGTTCTCTTCATCCTCTTTGCTTTTGAATCCTCATAGTTGAACTGGAGCTTTCTGTATCTGAATGCTTCTTCTCCTTCACTCTTTGTTTTTTTAAATCCTTGAATTTATTATTACATTTGGATTGATTTGAAACACCAGCAGAAAGGGATTTATCCTTAGTGGATTTTATGGTACCCATTTTCAATAAATTTTCTTTCTCTTGAGTCAGTGACTACATGAAGTCTTCTAGCACGAGCATCCTCCAATTTCTAGTTGTGATCTTGCTTGAGTGGAATGTCAAAAAAAACATAGAATACTCAGGCCCTAGATTAGAAAGGATATAAAATATTAGCTGATAATATTTGTTCTCGATGCCACATTGTTTCAGCTGAAGCGCCAATGCTTTGAATTTGGTGAAGAAGTCTTGGATTGTCTCATAGTGAGCTGGACTCAATGAGATTAGCTCATTTTCGAGCTGATGGACTCTCATCTCATGTGTCTTCCAAAATAGTGACTCAATATTGAGCCAAACTTCATTGGGTGCACCAAGAATTTATACAGGGAAGAGAAGGTCTCTCAAAATGCTGAGGCAATGCATATGAAATGCCTCATTAGGTTTGTTGAAGTACTTCGATTTATCCATAGTAGAGTTGGGATAGTCTTCAGTCCCCATGGTGACTTTGTACAAGAATTTAGACCTTAGTCAGATCACCATTTTGGAATTCCATTCAAAATAGTTTAATGGGGTTGGTAATACATGATTCGAATCCATTATTCTTGTGCACCGAGTGATAGAAACAATGTTGTACCTGCAATGTAAACACTCAAATTTTCTAGAAAATTCCCTAAACAACAACTCAAACACTCTAGTTTTGATTTTCAGCTCCACAAAGCTCCAATACCATGTGATAATTTATTCACAATGAGATCTAGTAGCTAAGGAAATATTCACAATCTAATCTATTCACAAAATATACAAGAAAATAGTAAAAGAGAACAAAATAACACACATAGATGGTGCCAATAGTTGATGTTTATATTAGTGTACAACTTGTATATATGTATGGTACACACTTATAAAACAATGAGGAAAATTTGTGAGCCCTTGGAGGCCATCTAGATGCATACAAGTGTCAGGCTAGGATTTGACCCCTAAACCCCCCTAGGTAGACCAATAAGCTCCCTAACCATACCAAACATTCACAAATTCTAGTGCAAACATGGTTGGATCATTTTGGATCATAAATGAAAACATGGGAGAGCACATGGGTGAGTGGGAGAGTCTCTAGGAAGCAATAAATGCCCAAAGAGAGTCCAAAACCACTAGATATATGCACTAACGCCCTTAGTCAAACAACATCCCTGATTTAAGGGATGGGGATTGCTCCAAGGAAGACTTGTCATCAATGAGGGCGCATGGGATCTTAAAATCATCAAACTAGAGCACCTCAATTGTCAGGATGATCAAAGTGGAGCACCTCAACTGTTAGTAAAGGAGCCAGAATCACCTAATCGACCAATATTGATCAGTATAACCTAAGTTAGACCATATGAAATAAGTACAAGACAAATGAAAATGTCACCTAGGTGTATGACCATGGTAATAAGGTGGATTATTTCTCTAAAAAGGATGACATATTAGTCCTATACATTATGTAGCTGAATAGTGAAAAAGGAGCATTAGGTGAAGGATGCACTTGCACAAGTATGGAGTTGAAAGGATAGGCCCTAACTTCGACCTGATTAGTATGAACCTAATCACTTTATTAACTACCAGTTTCTCTTTCCTCCATGGGAGAGGTGACTCATCTTCAAATAGGTGGTGATTCCTCCTCGATAGGAGAGAGGCCCCATATACATCGATATTGATGAGTCATTAGATTGGCCAAGGTGAATAATATTGTCATGTCCCCGACCCTCCGAGCGGCGAAGAGGACGCGACCAACACCAATCACTCAACCAGGGAAAAAACCCCATGAGCATAAACAAACATCAATGCTAAAAATAAAACTTACAAGCATACACAGATGCAGAATGAATCAACATTCAACGGAAGCAACACACATACATTTCCAGCATAAAACATGTTCAACATAATTCATTATACAATAGATATAAATTACAGAGACAAAACAACCAAGATTACTTATCTTTTGGATGGAGAATCCCGCAACCAGCTATGTCGCTGCAATGTTCCACCCAACCATAGGTGAGCGTGCTCATCAATCTCTCAGCAGCGCTGCCACCCCTAAGCTGAGCGTGATTCCTCCAGGGATAGGGGTCAAGGCAGGCTTACACATAGCCAGGGGACATAATTAGTCAAACCAACACAGCTGGGTTTACTAGGCCTTCCACGAATGGCCAAGCTAGCACAATCCAAAGACCAACCGTTGCATACCGCAGCACACCAATCCCTTCACAGCCCTGTGAAGAAGGGAAGGACAACCAGGGATAATCCCAAACCAAAGATGAGCATAGCTCAAGTCCACCAGACAACACAGAGTTTTTCTTGGCCCTATCGTGGCCAAACCAACTCAGCAACAACACCCAATCCAGGGTATATCAGCAACCCAACTTCCCAATCAAAATGGTGGCAACAATCCACAGCCCATAGTGGATAAGAAATAGAACTCCCAGCATAACCATGGGAAACTTAGGCACAGAGGAGGCAATCAACAGCCATCCACAACATGGGGAAGACAACAGTCCCACAACGGAAGAAGTGAACACACATGCACAGTCCGAGATGGAAAGAGGACAGACTCTCAACAGCACCAAGGAATAGCAGCAAATACCACTCACGGCATGGGAAAACAACAATCCCGAAAACGTATCAGCATACCTTACCAGCAACGTGGGGAAAACCACAGCCCCGGTTTACACAGTCGAAGTCGCTGGAGAAAGACTACACAGACCGCACTGGGAAGAAATCACAGTCTCCCGATCTGTGCATGAGGAAGACTACACTCCCTGTGTGAATGGGAAACTTCCATAGACCACAACCATGAGAATGAAGACCAGGCCCACTGCTTGCACGTCCCTGCGTGAGAGCGAGCAAATCTCTATGCGTGAGGGTGAACAGACCACTGCTCTACGTGAGCATCAACCGACGCGGCCGTGAAGGTGAACTGACAGGGATGGAGTGGAGTCAAAGGAAGGTCATGGGTGGAGTGGGTGTGTGGGAAAAGGAATGACAGTACTGCCACCTCACTCCCAAAGACAATAACTGCCCCAACCACCAGCAGCCATCCTCCATGAAGGTGGTTGGGTAAAACAATAAAGAGGTTGACAAGGGAAGATGGAAAAACAAAACAAGGTGGCAACAACCCATTATGCATGCCAACTACTTTCACAACCATGAGACTCTTCTCATAAATGGTAGATTCTGGCATTGGTCAGGGTCTTACCTCTCAATGCCATGCTCGAAATAATCTACCTGAAAGATGAGCTTCAATCAACCAAACACAATATTATGCAAGCCAACAATGGCTAGTGGTTGTTAGCAATTTCTCAAATCCGAAATTCACAATTCGAATTTTAACAACCTATTATGCATACCAACAATTTTTACAACCATGAGATTCCTCTCATACATGGTAGATTCTAGCAATGGTCAGGGTCTTACCTCTCACTACCATGCCCGAAATAATCTACCTGAAACATGAGTTTCAATTAACCAAGCACTTGGTAAGTCTGGATGCATATAACCTTTTCATTGCTACAACCATCACCAAAGCATTTTCAGAATTTATAAAATTCAAATACTTCCAACTGTTAGTCACATCAATATTATCAAGGCTCATTTACGTCATGCAATCATTATCATACGAACATTGCAAGGTATAGTCATATCATTCATACAATTAAAGGAATGTTTAGATACTCCTTACTTCACGGTGTATCATTCATACCACCTTGCTCTTCCATAGAGCATTTCTGGCAGCCAATTGATCATGACTATCCTGCATTCATAACAACCTTTGAAATGGTTCCTGAATTGTCATCAGTTCAACATTTCAGTCATTAGTCATTCATAATATCACATGCATTCATCTCAATGCATTCAACATACCATGCATGGCCTAACCATTCCCACTTCATATAGGATGCATCACTATAATCAATATCATCAACATATATAGGCATGACACCTTTCTATATTCCAACATCCACATGGTAGGAGGTCTCTTACCTTTACCACTCCATGGAAGCAAACTCTTACCTACAGGGGTCATACTTACATCCTTGACATGACCAATTTAGTTGGTCCTTTGCAGGAGATTGTAGGATTTGCTCACCAACTTTTGTTATGGACTTGTTGCCTTATCTCTTTCTTCATAGGGTTGCTGGTCACATCTGTTAGCATCAGCAACATATTCCTCCAGGTCCATGTCATCGTTGGTTTTTCCACTAATGCCAACATCAAAGCAATGATTATCATTAGTGGTTCATACAAAACATATCCTCATGCATTTCATGCATAAAACTTAGGAAATGTAGCTATAGTCAGCAAGACAGGGTTTAAGGAGAACTTCCCTTTTTAAGTCTTTCATCTCTGCATGGAATTCCTCTTCCACACAGCAACTGGCTAATTTCATAGTCCTTGCTACCCCTGGGCATGCAAGGATAACATCGGCCATCATTAGCACTTTGCTGCTTCATGCTCAAATTCTGGTCACTTATCCTTGTTCCCTACCGGATAAGATTTCCAATGCCTATCCACATGCTTCATTCCGACCCCGGATGTGAAAACCACACCAGTTATAAGAATGAAGACTTTCACCAAGCCTCAGGAAAAACACACAACTGTATTTTGGTCCAGAATGCTAACTTCAGTGACCTCATTTCCGATGCACCATTCATCTTTTATGAATTTTGGGTCTTACTAATTTTCCCAAAACATAGGATTCTCTTTTCACAAGAACGACTGGTCTCAAGGGACGACGGTGGTCAAGGGGGCTTGCCCCCTTGTGCCTTCAGGGCGGGTCGAGGGCAGCGCCCTCGTTTTTTGTTTGTTTTTTGTAAATCTTTGGTTTTTGCGCAATCTGGTGCATAAGTTCGCTGCCTCTTTTTCTTCTTCTCAACCTTGAAAATACACTGAAAAACAGCTCAAAATATGCTGGAAAGAAATTCCACAGAAAACCCCTGAGAAATCCCCTTTGAAAACTCAAATTTTCCTTTGTTAAATCAGGCCTTATTCCAATTCTCCATCCGCAGAATCGGCTCGCAGACCACTAATCCTTCCGCCGTTTTGGGCCCCAAACGGCTAACTTCTTCCACAGTTTCGGCTCCCGCTTCCACTATTTCTTCCGCAACGGCGGCTCTTGGAACCACTAATCGTTTCGACGTTTCGGTGGTCTCTCTCGTCAGAAGACTTAACACTTTGGCTTCCGCAACGGTGGAACATGAAATGCTTTCGCTTTCACAACGACGGAACATGAAATGCTATCTTCTTCTGATCGCGGCGTCGGCAGTCGGAGGTCTTCCTTATCGGAAGACTTAGTGCTTTCGCTTCCGCAACGGCGGCTCACGAAACACTTTCTCTTCTGATTGGCCACTCTTTTCTTAAAGAAATTTTAACCTCGGGCGTCGGCGGTCTTTACACTTTAGAAAGCTTAGCGCTTTCGCTTCCACAACGGCGGAACGTGAAACGCTTTCGCCTCCGCAACGACGGATGCACCAAGAATTTCTTCTTTCGATGGCCGATGACTTTCCATACTTAGAAAATTTTTGAACTTAGTTTTGCAGCGTCGACGGTCTTTCCACATCGGAAGGCTAGTAAATTTGGCTTCTGCAACGGCGGCGCACAAACCACTTTCTCTTCTGATTGGTGGCTGTTCACTTGAAACAATTTTTAACTTTTCAGCGTCGGTGGCCTTTCTCGTCAGATGGCGTAGCGCTTTTCTCTTCCGCAACGGCGGATGCTGGACCCACTAAGTACTTCCGTGTCGGCGATCGGATGACTTTCCCGTCGAGTGTGCTTCCTCTAATTCTTCCGCAACGGCGGCAATCGTTCCCCCTTTTTCCGCCGACGATTTCTTCACTTAGACAAATTTTGAAAAATTTGTCTTTCTTCTTTCCACCAAATATATCACCTGTCGACGGTTCAAAATTTGTCTTTCTTCTTTCCACCGAATATATCACCTGTCGACGGTCGGACCACTTTCCCGTCGGATGCTTAGTTGCTTCTTCATCCGCAACGGTAGACGCAGAACCCTTTCTTCTTCCGGGGGCAGTCTTTCTCGCCAGAAGACTTGGTGCTTTTACATTCGCAACGGTGGATGTCAATCCACTATTTTCTTTCGACGGACACCGGAAACTTAGAAATTTTCCAAAATTTTCCCTTCGACTGTGCTCCGTCGGGTGTGCTTCTGCTTAGCCTTCCGCAATGGCAGAAGTCAATCCCCCTAAGTGTTCCGCCGACTATTCAACACTTCAGCGGACTTCCTTCCAATTTTCTTCTGCCAGCATACTTCCGCCTAACTCTTCCGCTACGGCGGAAGTCCATTTCACTAACCCTTCCGCCACAGCGGAAGTCTTTTTCGCTAATTGTTTCGACTGCTCCACCACTTAGACCATTTTTGAAGTTTGTTGCGGTTCTGTTGAACATAGAAGGTAATTCCACCATCTGTCACCACATCCTTCCTAGCCCATAGAGGCCCATTGTTGCAACCTTGAGCTCTGATACCATACTGTCACATCTTCGATCCTCCGAGCGGCAAAGAGGACACGACCAACACCAATCACTCAACCGGGCAAATAGCCCCATGAGCATAAACAAACATCAATGCTGGAAATAAAACTTACAAGCATACACAGATGCAGAATGGATCAACATTCAGCGGAAGCAACACACATACATTTCCAGCATAAAACATGTTCAACATAATTCATTATACAATAGATATAAATTGCAGAGACAAAAACAACCAAGATTACTTGTCTTTTGGATGGAGAATCCCGCAACCAGCTACGTCGCTGCAACGTTCCACCCAACCATAGGTCAACGTGCTCATCAATCTCTCAGCAGCATTGCCACCCCCGAGCTGGGCATGATTCCTCCAGGGATAGGGGTCAAGGTAGGCTTACACATAGCCAGGGGACACAACCAGTCAAACCAACACAACTGGGTTTACCAGGCCTTCCACGAATGGCAAAACCAGCACAGTCCGAATACCAACTGCTGCATACCGCAGCACACCATTCCCTTCATAGCCCTTTGAAGAAGGGAAGGACAACCAGGGATAATCCCAAACCAAAGATGAGCATAGCTCAAGTCCACCAGACAACACAGATTCGTTCTTGGCCCTATCGTGGCCAAAACAACTCAGCAACAACACCCAATCTAGGGTATATCAACAACCCAACTTCCCAATCAAAATGGTGGCAACAATCCACAACCCATAGTGGATAAGAAACAGAACTCCCAGCATAACCATGGGAAACTCAGGCACAGAGGCGGCAATCAACAACCATCCACAACGTGGGGAAGACAACAGTCCCAGAACGGAAGAAGTGAACACACATGCACAGTCCGAGATGGAAAGAGGACGGACTCTCAACAGCACCAAGGAATAGCATAAAATACCACTCACAGCATGGGAAAACAACAATCCCAAAAACGTATCAGCATACCTTACCAGCAACGTGGGGAAAACCATAGCCCCGGTTTACACAGTCGAAGTCACTGGAGAAAGACTACACAGACCGCGCTGGGAAGAAATTACAGTCTCTCGATCTGTGCGTGAGGAATACTACACTCCCTGTGTGAAGGGGAAACTTCCACAGACCACAACCGTGAGAATGAAGACTAGGCCCACTGCCTGCGTGTCCCTGCGTGAGAGCGAGCAACTCTCTATGCGTGAGGGTGAACAGCCCACTGCTCTACGTGAGCATCAACCAACGCGGCCATGAAGGTGAACTGACAAGGATGGAGTGGAGTCAAAGGAAGGTCATGGGTGGAGTGGGTGTGTGGGAAAAGGACTGACAGTCCTGCCACCCCACTCCCAAAGACAATAACTGCCCCAACCACCAACAACCATCCTCCATGAAAGTGGTTGGGTAAGACAATAAAGAGGTTGACAAGGGAAGATGGCAAAACAAAAGAAGGTGGCAACAAATGGGTTTTTCCCCCATAGACCATGGTTTGACATCCCCCCCCCCATCCCTTATCCTTTGGAACCATGCCCTTTTCATTCAACATTGCACTGCCGTAGCTGGTTGTGGTTTTAGTTTTATTTGATGTGCGTATTTACATGATGCCACATTATAATGTGCCGGATAGCATGACATACCATCGGTAACTACCCCTATTTCCGAAACATACACGACCAAATCGATGGTGGGGATTTTTCCTTGAGCTCCTCACCACGATTAATTACATTTTATACATGATGCAAATGGGGTCAAAACCGGGGGTGTGACATTCCACTCCCCCTTGGAATAACACCATCCTCGGTGTTCCATTACATATATACAATACATATACAATTGCACATCAAAATTTAACAATTGCAGATCTGTCCCACGTTCAATCATCTACTTTGAACGTTCAAGACCAAGCCCCTCGGATTTCATGGACTTCTCCTACTGGTTCTCAGCTTCCAGCTCATCCCGAAGTCTAGGAACTTTGCGGCTATTGCCTTCATCATGTTCCCTCCTTGGGCAGTCTCGGCGTAAATGATGTCCTCCGTAGTTCCAGCATCTCACTGGCTGCTTCATCTTTACCTGCTCAATTTCCTTTGAGTCTTCATTCCTGGACCGTTTCTTATCGGGTCACTTGGACAATTGTCCCATTGCTGATCCACCTTTCTTTCCTTTACCGATTGCTCCCAGAAGGCTTTTCACCTCCCTTTGCAAACCAATAGAGTCTTGCAAAATATGGTGGTTCATTTCACTCTGCATTTTCTGTAACTTGAGCATCTCCCCAAGATTCTCTTGGGTCTTGGTAATCACTTAAAGGAGACTTCCAGCTAAGCACAATAACTTTTGATATGCTGCCATATTCAATGTGTACCACCTGGTTTCACTTTTCTCACCTGTGAAATGCACCATTGAAATTCTATAAGACCAAGCATAATATAGTTATCAAAATTAGTTAGTTAATTACCCAATTGGCATGACAGTTCAAGTTTCATTAAGGAAACTTTCATATTTTTCATGCCTTTCCCCAACAGGCACATGAGCTCCTTCATGTCCACTTCTGGGCAGGGAATTAACTATTCCAGCATTCACAATTTACTTAAGCAAATACACACATTTCATTCTCAGTCATACATGCATTCAACAATCCTTTGTTTTCGCAATGCATAAACATATATATATATATATATAATTCAAAAGGAAAGAGAGAGCAGTAAGAGTTTTTTTTTCCCTCTTTGTTTTGTTCCATCCTGGAACCCTCACCATCGCAGTGGCTTTTCATGCTCTCAGCCTCTTTCACTTCACCGTGAATGCTGGACCAATCCTTCTTGGTCATGACAATTAGTGTCTTTGGTCTATTCCAGACCTCTAAACCATGGAGTCTCTCCACATGGTTTGTCTCAATTGCTAGGACTCCCCCGTCTTACTAGCACCTTTTTCATTACCGTTCATTCCGAGCTTTCCAGGACAGTCACATGTCCACATGCACCTCTAGGATGCTCTCATAGTCCTCGCTCCCTGTGATACCTATATCCAAGCATTGAATAGATTGACATGTTTAGTTTATTCTCATCAGTTTGATCTTGATCTAGAGATAAAACATCATAACCAATCATATACACATGCATATTCATAAGCAAAATAATCCAATACTTATCTGTATTGTGCATTTCCTCGTTCATCCATAGGATCCTGCTTCGCTTTGCAAGCCTTGGGATTGCTTATGGACTTAGATGTTAGTTCAGCATGCCAGTTGCTCCACAACATCAAATAATTAACGTCCAGCCAGTACATTCTCATGTCCACTGGGCTTGGAACCTTACCGTGACCATTTCCATGTCTAGGATCTATTATGGATCCCCAGGCATATCACATCCCAACATACACTCATGTCAACAATAAAACATACACTTATATCACAATAACCCTTACTCCACAACCCCTCACAACACCCATTTACCATTTTACCTTTTGCCTTTTACCTTTATCCTGTCAACACAAGCAACACAAGCAACACAAGCAATGCAAGCAAACTCATCAGCGTTATTGCTCAAAAACTGTAATCACGTTTCATATCATTCGGTCATAATGGATACTAAATCAAAACATGTTCTGCATATGGAATTTAATAATTAAACATGTGTATTCATAGCAAGGGTTACAGAACACTTATCCATTTTTCGTTGCAGTATGCCTTTATATCTGTTAGGCACCGTTAAGGAGTTGGGAAAGGCTGAATGTTAAGCTGGTGAGCTCGCTGCAGAGCTAGGAACACCTACACCAGAACTAGCCTGACTTCTAAGGCACCCACACACACCCAATCACAAGGAATCAGTCCCTTCTCTGCTACTCAGTCCCTCAAGCCCTGCATTCCCTTCCAGTGCTATCCCGGGGTTGTGGAGAAGAAAGTCAGCCCTCTAGCTCTGCCTATGTGGTTTCCAATCACCAGGTTTAAGCAAACCAAGCCCCCATCCCTGCTTCCTTTTTATGTTTCATATCCACACATGTCTTACCGACATAATCTATACCATCTCACTCAGGTTGTTTACCAAACATGCAGTGCAGACGAGACATTTTCAAAATGTCCAATGGTGTTTCACTCGAAACCCATTTCCAAGGGAAAACCTTCCCATGAAGTTTGGATTCTGTAGGCCATCGCACATGGTCTTCCTGCAGTGTGTACCCCTGACACATTCATCAAATAGCCAAATAGTCAATCATTACTTGATACTACAATCCAAATTGATCATTCCATAACCAATCAATGACATTGGTAATCAAATAAGAATTCACAATTCTATCCATTACAGAAATTGACTTGCTCAATTGTGGGTCTCTTGTAAGCAACACTACTATGCCCATTATAATTTTATGCTTACTAACATAACACAAATACCCACTTACCATGTGTCCACCTGACACAATCTTACACAAGCCAATAGTGATTAGTAGTCGTCAGCAATTTCTTAAATTCGAAATTCACAATTCAAATTTAACAACCCATTATGCATGCCAACTACTTTCACAACCATGAGACTCTTCTCATAAATGGTAGATTCTGGCATTGGTCAGGGTCTTACCTCTCAATTCCATGCTCGAAATAATCTACTTGAAACATGAGCTTCAATCATCCAAACACAATATTATGCAAGCCAACAGTGGCTAGTGGTTGTTAGCAATTTCTCAAATCCGAAATTCACAATTCGAATTTTAACAACCTATTATGCATACCAACAATTTTTACAACGATGAGATTCCTCTCATACATGGTAGATTCTAGCTACAGCGCTGACATGCGCACCTCCCCTCCATACGTACATGCAAAGAATATAACATATACCCAACATTCTCCCACTTGTTGTTTCCTTTGCATAGCAATGAGTCATGTACTCATAAAGTCATAGGTTCATGGCATCGATTCCCATAGATTCTCTACACCAAGAGAACTTCTCTGTACTAATAGACTTTGTAAATGAGTTTGCAACATTTTTCATTGTGTCAACCTTCTCTAGCAGCACCTTCTTTTCTTCAACCATATCTCTCACAAAGTGATATTGCAAATCAATATGCTTTGTCTTAGCATGATAAGCAGGGGTCTTTTCCAGGAATATTGTACTTTGGCTATCACATTCTAACCTTACACCTTTCTGTACAAACCCAATACCTAAACACAATCTTTGCAACCACACAGATTCTTTGCTTGCATGAGTGGCTGCCATGTATTAAGCTTATGATAGTTGAGAGTGCAACTACAGCTTGTCTCTTGCTGATCCAACTGATAGCTCCTCCAAATAGGTTAAAAACATACCCACTTGTAGATCTTCTATGATCAAGGTCTCCAGCCCAGTCTACATCAACAAATCCATGTACATTTATTACTCTGTCTGGTCCAGGCCTTCCTTGGTAGCAGATTGCATAATCTGTGGTGCCACACAAATATCTGAAGACCCTCTTTACAGTTGTCCAATGCTCCTTTCTTGGTTTTGACATATATCTGCTCAAAACTCCCACTGCATGAGCAATGTCTGGTCTTGTATAGACCATTGCATACATCAAAATACCAACTACACTGGCGTATGGAACCTGTGACATGTCTTCTTCTTCTTCCTATGTCTTGAGACACTGCTCTACAGATAACTCTACACCTACAGGAATAGGAACCTTGACTGGCTTACTTTCCTGCATGTTAAATCTCTATAGTACCGTCTCAACATATTTTCTTTGATTTAAACTGATCATTTTGTTTGCATGATCTCTTCTTATCTCCATTCCCAGAATGAAGTTTGCAGCACCGAGATATTTCATATCAAACTTGGAGGACAGTTGAGACTTCACCTCCTTTATAACATCTTTGTTGTTTCCAATCAACAACATGTCATCAACATACAGAACTATGTTAATGAAGTGATTACCAACCTATTTGGAATATACACAGTGATCAGCTTTACTTCTCACAAACCCCAATCCAAGTATGTATGTGTCAAAATTTTGGTACCACATCCTTGGAGATTGATTTAGACCATAAAGGGCCTTCTTTAGTTTACATACAAACTCATTCTTTCCCTTTACTATGAACCCTTCCGGTTGTTTCATGTATACCTCTTCTTTCAGATCCCCATGTAAGAATGTTGTCTTCACATCCATCTGCTCTACTTCAAGATCAAAAGCAACAGCAATAGAAAGAAGAAATCTAATAGAAGTTAATTTTGCAACTGGAGAAAATATTTCACCAAAATCAATCCCCTCTACCTAAGAATATCCCTTTGCTACCAAGAAGGCTTTATACTTATCCACTTTACCTTCTGCATTCAACTTCTTTTTAAATAGCCATTTGCTCCCAACGGATTTTCTCCTAGCTGGTAGCTGGACTAGCTTCCAAGCTTCATTTTTGTCCAAGGAATCCATTTCTTCATCCATGGCCTTTTTCCAAAGATCATTATCCTCTGAATTAACAGCTTCCTTCACATTTCTAGGATCATCATCAGTAATAGACATAGCAAAATGAGAGCAAAAATTGGGAGGGGAATACCTTTCTGGTTTCCTTATTTCTCGAGATGATCTCCTCAAAACTGGAGTATGAGGTTCTTCTTCTTCTGATTCTGCTTCTTCTATTGAGTAAGAATCTTCACCTTCTAACTTAAACTCTATTTTCTCGGGTTCCTTTTCCATTGGATTCAATTCCTGTCTGGGGACTTCTTTGACCTCTCAAAACACAACATCTCGACTGTAAATAGTATTCTTGGTTATAGGATTCCAAAGATTATACCCTTTCATACCATCTTTATAGCCAATAAAGATACACTTCTCATCTTTGTTATCGAACTTGCTCCTTTTCTCCTTTGGAACATGTACATAAGCATCAAAACCAAAAACTTTCAGATGCTTAATAGAGGGTTTCTTACTATTCCATACCTCTTGTGGAATTTTATCAATCAATGCTGATCTAGGTGATCACTTTACCAAGTAACATGTTGTCTCCACTGCTTCTGCCCAGAATTCTTGTCCTATCCCAGCACTGCTTAGCATGCTCCTTGCTTTTTCCATCAACGTCCTATTCATCCTCTCAACAACTCCATTCTATTGAGGTGTGTATGGAGTAGTATTTTTCCTTACTATTCCACACTTCTTACAAAAGTCCTCGAATTCATTCCCACAGAACTCTCCACCATTATCTATCCTCAACACCTTTATTTTCTTTTCTGACTGATTTTCTACAAGAGCCTTAAATTATTTAAACTTGGCAAATACTTCAGATTTCTTTCGAAGGAAATAAATCCATATGTTCCTTGAGAAATCATCTATAAATGAAACATAATACACAGATTTTCCTAATGATGGAATAGGAACAGGTCCAAACACATCACTATGTATTAATTCTAGAATTCCCTTTACTCTTGTAGCACGAGATGCAAATCTTACTCGATTTTGTTTTCCATATATGCAATGTTCACAGAAATCAAAATCCAGAGTGCAATTAGTCATACCTTCAACCATACCTTTACCTTGTAATGCTCGAAGTCCCTTTTCTCCAATATGCTTCATTCTTTGATGCCACAACATTGTCTTTCCTCGTGATGCAGTCAAGGTTTTGTCATCTTTACCTCCTTCCTCCAGTACAACAGAATTGTTACATTCATCAATGATGGTTTTTCCCAATAGTTTGTATAGAGTTCCATACCGAACTCCCCTCATCAATACCATTGATCCTAGAGCCATTTTGTAACCACCATCTCCACACACAGTCTTTACACCTGCAACATCCATCTTTCCGACAGATATCAAGTTTCTTGCTAGATTTGGAATGTGTAGCACTCCAGGCAGAGTTATAATCCTTCTATCCTTCAGTTTTAGCTTGACTCTACCACGTCTAATGATACTGGCTGGTGAATCATCTCCCAAGTACACATCTCCTCCATTGTACTTTTCATATTCACAGAATCACTCCCTATGAGGGGTCATATGACATGACGCACTTGAGTCAATCATCCATGTATCACGTTCTTAAGGATTACCTGTGGAAGCTAGGTACACATCCTCTCCTTCTTCTGAGGAGTTCTTCGCCTCTGTGGAAGGGGTATCCTCATATCCCTTTTCTTTCTCAACATTCTTAGATCTGTAATCCTTTTTTTATTGCCCAGCTTTACCGCATTTCCAACACTTCCTTATTCCTTTTCCTAGGGATTTAGATCTACCCTTAGATTTAGATCTCCCCCCAGATCCTTTATTTTTGTTTCTCTCCTGGGGGAAACCTCTCATAGACAAGGAATCCATGCTATGATTATCCATGGTTTTCTACCTCATCTCTTCTGATAGTAGGGATGATACAATTTCATCAAATTTTAAGGTCGCCTAGCTAGAACTACCTATTGCAACAATTAGGTTGTCCCAGGAATCCGGCAAAGAACACAATAATGTAATACATTTATCTTCTTTAGCCATTTTAATACCAACAAAGGTTATCTAACTTACCAGAGTATTGTAGACATTCAAATGCTCTGTTACAGTGTCATTCTCGTCCATTATGAGGTGAAACAACTTGTTCACAAGGGATTTTGATTGATACAAACTCCCTAGTTTTGCCCATAGCTTTACTGCACTATCTTCACCAGATACGTTCAACAACACAGAGTCTAATAAGCACAATCATATTGTACTCCTCACCCTTCTTTCTAATTTATCCCAATCTTCTTGTGACGTTGCAGTGGATTTCGTACTCGGATCCACTGCAATCCATTGTTCACGATCTACCAGAAGATCCTCCATTTTGAGCTTCCATAGCTCAAAATTATGGCCGTTAAATTTCTCGATATCGATTCTTGAAGTGCTCGCCATTCTCTTTCAATGCACAAATCAACACTGCAAAGCTCCCACTGAACCCAGGTTTATCACAGACCCAAGATCTATGAAATGTGTCGAACCCTTACCAGCAAAGGCATCCCCCTGATGCCAAAATCAAGCTCTGATACCAGATGTAAGTTTTAAACCTGTACAAAGAAGCAAAGCATACAGATTCTTTTAAGCAAAATAGAGATCACAACACATCATTCACACATAAACACAAAGATTTACCCTGGAAACCAGAAAACCTTGGAGCCACACCTCCTATTTTCTCTTCATTACATTATGAGATCCTCACAATACAAAATATAGGTATTCCGCAACATCCAAATACCCTAATCCGTTAACCCGGATTAGAAAAAGACTCCAATCCATTAACCGGGATTAAGTTACATATTTTTAGACAACTTCTAAAAATATCCACAAACAACTATAAATAGCCATAAAATCTATAAGGTGCCTTTGCGATCGCCGAGGTGCAGCGCTGACATGCGCACCTCCCCTCCATACACACATGCAAAGAATATAACTTATACCCAACATTCCCATGAATATGATCAACATGAAGAGGAAATTAGGCCTATAATTGTTTATGAATAACTCAACTATGTCCATATATCATTTTTCTCAAATCACCCTTCAATTTTTTATCTTAAGGATGTTATGTTAGTTGTTTCTCATTCGCGTCCTCTACATGATTAGAGTACGCAACTTGGTGATCTCTTAGATGTTCATTCCTACATAAGGATTGCTCTTTTTCCTCCATTTTCCTATGAATATGGAGAATATTGTGCATTTTCCACTATCTTGGTGCACTTGGGACTCTTGTTCCACCTTCTTGGAGTTGATCTCCAAACCTTTTTTTTCTTCAATCATTCCTCTAATTATGAAGACAATCATTGATTTGTTGGAGATCAGTTACATTCAGAGCCTCTCAAGGGTTACTTTTTATGTTTCATTGGATTTTTTGAAGTATGGAGTTGTTCCATTCGCTCTCATTGTCATGCCTCCTATCCACTTCATAATTTTTATTGCCATATGTTATCATATTTGCACAAAATATGGAGGACACCATCGTTCGCTTAGAGATGATTCTAATTCATTTAGACCTAATCTTTTTTCAAATTTCATGGATCTAACACCTTAATTCTCATTTGGACTTGATTTCAATAATTTCAAGTCTGGTGAGAGCCTGTTTGTGCTTGTAGACTATGCAGAGATCAATCACATGATCCAGATCACATGGGAGTATCAGTAACTTCTTCACAAGAATATGATTCCTCTAGAAATCTAATCAAGTTGACACCTACTTGGATTTTGGAGCAATTATGTTTGGTGTACCTCAAGTCCATTTTTGAGGGAGGATTTTCCCCATGTGGTTTTTCCTCTTTCCTCAATTCATATGGATAAATAATGTAAAGGGTGTTCATAATCCTTTATTGCCCGGTCCCTCAATAGTTCTCATTCTCACTACCATTTTGGATTGGGGGGGGGATATTGGAACATAATTCCATCTAGACCATACGTTAAAATAATTGAATTAAATTTCATGATTTTTTATTAAGTTGTTCCATGTGTTTAGGATTCCAAGTCCATATTCTTGAGTCCTACACCCAATTTTTCCTCTTTTGATTATCATATACTAGTATATATCCCTCTTTCCTTATTTTTCTCATGCGTTTACTAGCTAGAGTGCACTTCCCGCTTTATGCTGCTTGTATCCAACTTTTCTAAGATATGTCAACATTATATTGCTTTTATCCTAAATTTGTGTTAGGAAGTTGAACTAGAATGAGTTTGGGAAAAGATCTCCACTTTTTCTCCTTACATCACTTCCATATTTTCCTCCCAAAAAACACTCACTAGATGATTTTTATGGCACTCATGGCCTACCAAGTCTAATATTTCCCATTCATGATCTATATCTTCGAGTTGGATTGACACTTATCTATATTTGGGGAATTAGTAACATCTAAGCCTTCTATTATTATGAACTAATTGAATTGCCTCTTTGACTATCAAATTTCCTCCTTGAGGATGTATTATAAATAAAACCATATTGGTGAATAATAATTTGATGGATTTTATACCAATTGATTTCTATCTCCTACGTTTCTGATTCATTAGTTTTTATCTATTATTTGTTATCTCTATTGAAATTGTAAGTGAGGATTACATTAGATTCTAGATCCACTTTGCAAATTCTAATACTAGTCCCTACATATTCTATTGAAATCATGGAGAAATATATATTCCCACTTGGATCAAACCTTTAAAGTTTAGGAATATGGATGGACACCTCATTTGAGATGCTTCCATAAAAACAGAGTAGGGCTCCACCTCCTTACCCTTTTGAGTGGAGATCACTCTATTGCTCAAACTTCTGAGGAGAATATGGATGGTATTACAAGATTTCCAAACACATACACCTTCACTCCTCACATGTAGTTGGTATTCCACTATAATTGAGTAAAATCCTCTCCCAAATCCCCAACTCATCTCAAAACCATCACAAAAGTAAAATGAATAAGTCACATATCTCCTATCACCATCATAACAAGCTACATTTAGCCCCTAAAAATAATTTATTGGGTCAAAAACACCATAAAATTGATAGAGGATACCCTCCCTTACACAAAGGGTCTTCGAAAGATCTATGAAAAAGGTTCACCAAACATCCTAAATCCTAATGAAAAATAAGGTAGGGTTCCAAACAATTATAGAAAGGAGAGGAGTTAAATGGAGATCTTGACTCAAACATGTTGATAGACTCGAGACAACCATGAAATTCCAAGCTATATCCCCCTACATGGTTCATAGGAACATGTAGAAAATGAAAATATCCTTTGGAAATGGACCCATAATACATAAAATAACCTCTCCTTTGCCAAAAATATGAAAAAAACAATAAGGAAAAGGCTTGTTTCTCTTAAAATACTTCTCAAACGTAACAGGTATATTTATACATGAGTCATGCATGCGTTTTGAGAGTAGAATTTTAGTTATGAATTTAACATGAAATTTGGCCTCATCCAACACCTATGTCTTATTAGGTTTCTTAGGTCTTGATGCGTCCTCATCTAGAGGAGAAGTTATTATATCACATTGTTTCACCTCCAATCCATTATCAGAGTAAATTCCCAAACCATATTTTCCAAGGTTCATGAAGTACTCCACAATCCCTATATATTCCATCTCCAAAAATTCAATGTTTAATCCATTTGTTCCATGGTTCCCACCTAGGGTTTCTTCAATAGGATAAGTCACTACATGTTATTCTAGCACATTTTCACCTATTGCAACTAACCCACATAAAAAACTTCTCTATGATATATAACCTCCTTGTTCTTAGGAGAAATCATATTAGAACCATTTTCGGGTAGTCTTCCACCATCTGTCCTCGTATTTTCTTATGAATGCTTTACCTTCCAAAGGGCTCTTCGAAAGGGTTGCGAACATGAATTGACCAGGTGTGAAGTGGAATAAAATTGGTTACACCAAAATAAGATTCTAGAATAGTCAATGGATTGCAAGATGGTGTGTTGACCTACCTAAATTTTCATGTTCTTTTTCAAACCATATCTAAGGTCTATATCCACTAGAATGTGAGCTACAATCATAATACCAGACAACATAAACTTTAGGTACACCAATAAGAAAGTTCCTAATTTCACTCCAATCTTCGAGAGGATCTCCTCTGTCCATAGTTTGGTGGGGAAACCAAGTATTTTAACCTAAGTGGCTTGGCGTTATATGTGTTCCTTCTTCGCATCAAAGAATGGCATCCATAATTTTATTTCTATAACAGAAGCTCCCCAGCACCTAGCACTGTCGCACAACAATCTAATATCACTTTCCTTCTGAAGTGTAACCACAACCCATCCATGCACCAAGGTGTAGCACCAAGGAAAATAATTGAGAAAATCCTTCTAGTTCACTTTCACTAGTGTCATAAAATTCCCATATTCATACTCCGACCCCTACACCCCCCAACTAGAGAGAATATTTCCATCAATATCACCTAATTTGTGAAAATATACACCCCTAGGAAAAGTGATACATCTTAAGTTGTTCTCTTTACATTCTTGTTTTGTAATCCCTACGCATCACCTCCCTTGGTGCAATCACCAACCTCAACTAGACCAGCTCGAGAATATTTCCAACCCCCTTCCCCTAGCTTCTTTATACTCAAAACCATACCCTACACTAAGGGAAATAATAATGGGTTAGAACCTTAAACAACATGAAAACCTATCTTCGCACTCAACTAGGGCTTAAGTATCGACTAAAAACATAATACTAGGTCGACAAGAAATACACACAGACAATATGCAAGACTTCGAGCCAATTTATTAGTTCTGGTCCATGAAAGATGGAGGAATCATATGATGATCAGAAAGATGCCTATATTACATTATATACATGCTTATAGAGGATGATAATACGTTTGGGTGACTAAGCACTACATTCAGTTACAAGAAGTTATAATGGTCAAAATTTCAACCGTTGCAGAGCATGTTGGTATGTTGTATTCGAGGAAGACCTATCGAGGGTGAACCTGTCGAATGTGAACTTGTCGGCTAAACCTATCGAGGGAAAACCTATCGAAGGTGAACCTGTCGGTTTCCAAGGAGAACCTATCGAAGGTGAACCTGTCAGCTGCCAGTTGGATCATTCCTCCTTCCTTAAGAAAAAATGGTCTCCATTGTGTATTCGTCCAGGTGAGGAAACTTGTTGAGGACTTCATTAGCAAAGTACCACTTTCCTTGAGTGGGGATTTGTCTAGATTTAGCCACTTGAAACAAGGGAATGGATTTCGTCCATGTAAGGCGTATGCATCGTCCCACAATGGTGTCACAAAAAAGAGGTTCCTGAACATATAGATGGATTTCTTCGTGTTCTGCTATCTGCAAGTCGTTCTATTCCAACAATGGTGCATGGTATGGTCGAAGAAGATCTACATTGAAATATGAATGTAGGCCAAGGCATGCAGGAATGTCGAGATGAAAATAATTTCCTTGAGACAAAGGTTTCATCTTTCTGTATGGACCAGTGAAGCGCTCCTTCTTTAGATGTAACCAGACCTGATCCCCAATTTGGAATGAATGAGGAATACAATGCTCGTCGTGTCGGGCCCAGGTGCACTATGGGGACAACATTCGACTGAATGAGTTGATTTATGTCATGGAGGAAGCATATAAAAAGGGATAGCAAAGCAGGAAACACACTAGGTCGACAAGAAATAGACACAGACAATATGCAAGAATTCGAACCAATTTATTACTTCTGCTCCATGTAAGATGGAGGAATCATATGATGATCAGAAAGATGCCTATATTACATTATATACATTCTNACTTTAACTCAAATTCCATGTCATCATGTGTTAGCTAATGAAATTGCTTTAAATTTGAAATACCGTATAGGTCTTAAACACTTTTTTAATATAAATTTGGGGATAGATATCATAAAAAAACTACTTTTTTTGTTTGTATTTTCGACATATCTCCCTGTGGTTTTACTCAAATTTTGATCAGGAGAGCTTGTTGGATGTGGAATTAAATTCTACATCCAACGAGTACCCACTCGGCATACTTTTGATAGACCCCGCTACCCAAAAACAAGAAATACATCATCATCACGTTTTTCAAGTATTTCTTGTTTTTGGGGTAGCGGGGTCCATCAAAAGTATGCCGAGTGGGTACTCGTTGGATGCATAATTTAATTCCGCATCCAACAAGCTCTCTCAATCAAAGTTTGAGTAAAAACACAGGGAGATATGTCGAAAATACAAACAAAAGTAGTTTTTTTTCTTTTCTTCCTACAAAATTAATAAATATTATTTTATTATTTTAACTATTATTTTATTAATTTTTTTAGGACGCCCATTTTGAGTTGAAATTTCCTCTAATGTATATAGAGGATGCTGAGACGTTTGGATGACTACCCACTACATTTAGTTACAAGAAGTTATAACGGTCAAAATTTCAACTGTCGCAAAGCATGTTGGTATGTTGTATTTGAGGTAGACCTGTCCAGGGTGAACCTGTCGAATGCAAACTTGTCGGCTGAACCTATTGAGGGAAAACCTATTGAAGGTGAACCTGTTTCTTTCCAAGGAGAACCTGTTGAAGGTGAACCTGTCGGCTATCGGTTGGATCATTGCTCCTTCCTTAAGAAACAATGGTCTCCATTGTGTATTCGTCTAGGTGAGGAAACTTGTTGAGGACTTCATTAGAAAAGTACCACTTTCCTTGAGCGGGGAGTTGTCCAGATTTAGCCACTTGAAACAAAGGAATGGAGTTCATTTGTGTAAGGAATATGCATCATCCCACAATGGTGTCACAAAGAAGAGGTTCCTAAACATCTACATGGATGTCTATGGGTTTTGCTATCTGCAAGTCGTTTTGTTCCAACAATGGTGCATGGTATCATTGAAAAAGATTTACATTGAAAGATGAATGTAGGCCAAGGCATGTAGGAATGCTGAGCTGAAAAGAATTTTCTCCAATATATTTAAGGATATTGTATGGACCATAATGCAAAGGTTTCATCTTTCTGTATGGACCAGTGAAGCGCTCCTTCTTTAGATGTAACCAGACTTGATCCCCAATTTGGAATGAATGAGGAATAAATCTCATGTGCTTCCTTCTGGATGTAGTAGATTTGATCTCTGAACTTCAATGCTTTCTCCACTTCTCATCCTTCGAAGTCAGTGTCGTTCGACTATGTCAAGGAACTAATTAAGTCGATAGGCACTGAGGGTTGACATCTGTAATAGATCTCAAATGGAATATTTCCTATAGAGATGTGTTGAGCACAATTGTATCTGTGTTGTATGTATGGAAGGATGTCATCCCATGTTCGATGATGCTTGTGGTTGTACATGTGAAGCAATTGTATGACTAAGCGGTTTACAACTTCTGTTTATCTGTATGTCTGCGGATGGAAGGATGTCGACAAAGAAAGCCTTGTGTCGAGCTGTTGCTAGAGATTTTTCCAAAAGGTGTTGACAAATCTAGCATCTCTATCGGAAATAATGGTTGTCAGGAGGTAATAGTGTTTCCACACATGTTCAAAGAAGAGTTGAGCAGTCTGATGTGATGTCGTAGTCTTCATGCATGGTATGATTATGGCCATCTTGGAAAATCTGCCAACTACTACTAATATCGCATCATGAAGATGTTTGGTAGTAGGATATCCTGTCAAGTAGTCCATAGAAATAGATTCCCATGGTCAACTAGGAACTAGAAGGGGTGTATACAATCCTTATCGTTGATTTGGTGGTTTAGCAATGCCACAAACCATGCACAATCAAATGTACTTGTTGACATCAGATTTAAGTGAAGGCCAGCAGAAATACTTTTCAAGGATAGCAAGTATTTTTGAGACTCCAAAATGTCCTACAGTTTTGCTGTAGTGCGCATCCCAAATGAGCTTCTGTCGGTGCTCATTGATCAGTACACAAAGTTGTCCAAGCTTGTATAGCAAGGTGTCCTTTAGGAAGTAGTTGGAAGTCGACAACTTGTTGATGTGAAGCTATCGATAGATTATAGAAAAATCGTAGTCTACTGAACACAATTGCGGCCAAGTAGTGGTGTCATAACCCTGCATACTCATCACTATAGACAATAGAGTAATGGGTGGTCTGTTGAGACAATAGAATATGACATTAGCTTTACCTTTCCAATAATTAATTACCAACTAAAATTGTTGCAGGTAATTAATCCACTTTAGTTGTACGGTTTTCTGTATTTTCGATTGATTCAGAGTGAACTGCAAAGGATTATGGTCAGTGAGGATGACCGTTTCTCTATAAGGAATGTAGTGTCTCCATTGCTTGAGAGCTTGCACAATGGCATACAGTTATTTTTCATACATTGAGTACCTTCTAACTGTGTCACTAAAAGTATCAGAATAAAACACGACTGGGTGACATGACTGAGTGATCACTATGCCAAGGGCATAGTGTGATGCATCTGTCTCTATCTCAAAGGGCTGATGCAAATTAGGTAACACAAGTACTGGTGCAGTACAAAGATTTTTATTTTTATTTTTTCAAAAGCTTGTTGTTGTGTCAGTTTCCATTCGAAGACATTTTTCCCATTTCCTTTCATCAACTAATTCAAAGGCTATGCAATTGGATTGAAGCCAAGTATGAATCGTCGATAGAAATCCGCCAAACCAAGAAAACTTCTTTGTTCATGAATTTTTTGAGGAATGGGCCAATATTTAAGGATCTGTACTTTTTCTGGATTTACATGAATGCCTATAGAGTCAATTACATACTCCAAATACTTGATGTTGGTCATTGCAAAATGAGCATTTGTCCATGTTCATATATAGTTGATGTTGTTGAAGAGTGTCGAAAAATTGCTAAAGTTGCTTGTCATGTACTTCCCATGATCGATTGAAAATCAAGATATTGTCAAGATAGACAATGACACATTTACCGATGAAAGGTCATAGAAAGTCATCCATATATCTCATGAAGGTTGCAGGTGCATTGGTTAAGACGAAAGGCATGACTAACCATTCAAACAATCCTTCCTTAGTTTTGAAAATCATTTTCCATACATCAGTGGACTCGATTGGAATATGGTGGTATCCTGACTTGAGATCGAGTTTCGTAAAGAACTTAGCACCTTTCAGATTATCGACGAGTTAATAAATTCATCAAAGAGGGTATCTATTCTTCACTGAAATTTTCTTGAGATCCCAATAGTCGATGCACATGTGCCAAGTCCAGTATTTCTTTGGAACTAAGATGACTGGACTTCCACAAGGAGAGGAACTGGGGCAGATATGACCCTTGTCGATCAAATATTGGATTTATCCACGAATCTCTTCATTTTCGAGATTGGATCTTCTATAAATAGATACATTAGGTAATGAAGAACTAGGAACAAGTTCAATGGAGTGTTTTACCTAACAGCACAGAGGTACTTCCTCTGGTGCTTGAAAGATGTTCTGGTATTCTTCAATAATGATGTCAACCTATTGTTGTTGTCGGGAGCTGCATTCCTCGGTGATTCGCCTCATTGCTGCAATCTTCCTAGAATGTTGATGCTTTATCATGATTAATGAAAATTTTTGAACATGATTGATAAGCTTCTTCGTTTGTTTGAAAGATATCATAGAAACCGTTGATGTGGGTTATTTCTCTAGTATGCCATACCATTGGTTTCACATTTTGACAATCACCTTTTGAGTTCGTGACTGATATGTACTGTGTCAATCCCATAGGTAGGGTTTATTGAACAGGGTGTTGGCTATGGAAAGCGATGCCATGTCACATCATTACTTCATCTTCAAAAGGCTTAATGAATTAGGTGAGTCGGCATTGTCGTGTGATACTTATTTCTTTTCCATCCTTCATCCAATCGATATTGTAAGGCTAAGGATGTGGAGTGGTGACAAGACCTAATTTCTTCACAAGATCTTCAGAAACAAAGTTCTTTTGGCTACCGTTATCCACAATTAGATGTAATGGATTTTTCTGAACCCATATCCATGTATGGAATATGCACTCTCATTCCTCTTCATTGATGATGGTCGAGGTTGTCGGAGTGGTTGAGGTCGAAGCCAAGAGGGATGATGCATCTGGATCAGATTCTACCAGGGTTCTATTGGACAAGTCAAATGTCAACAATTTTACCAAAAATGTCTTCCAAGCTTTTCATTTTGACATATCATGCCATGATGAACTGTTGTAATCACACCATTTCCTAGTAGGGTTCTATTTTTTGTGATCCCTCTTGTCTTTTTGAAAGTTCTTCTTTTGATGTTCCATATTTGGCAGAGTCTGCTGAAAAGGATTCTTGAACTTGTCGGAGTCAGATGACGACTTCTTGTCAGATGTTCGACCTGTTGGATTGTTCACGAAACATATTTTTCCTTTTGTTTAGCTTCAATCTTGCTGGCATAATGAAATGCATCTACAAGCAGGCTAACAGTAAAAAACTCCATCTCTTGCTGAATGGACGGGGATAAACCACTGATGTACTTCAGTACAAGAAATTTCTCTTTTTCTTGGATGCCAAGTCTAGCCATGAGTCGGTAGAACTTGTCAGTGTAACTCTGTATGGACTGGTCTTTCCAATGCCTTAGCTAATGCCACTTCTTATACTGTTATTCAAGGTACTTGGGTGGATAGAAATCCTTTTAGACATATTCAACAAATTTTTCCCATGTGTCGATGGGGTCTTCTTCTTTTTCCATTTTTTTCGATAGATTATCCCACCAGCAGTGTATGGAGGTTGACATCTTCAAGTACGCAATGGTTATCTTTTCTTCTCTGGAGAGTTGATTTACCACGTAGTAAGATTCCAATTGTTGTACCCAATTGCCAACGGATTCTACGTCAATATTTCCATCAAGGTTCATTATGTCCAAATTCATTTGCACTTTGAAGGGGCTGATTTTATTGGAGTGAGATCGCCTCAAGGATTCCCCGGAGTTCGCAGTGATTCTCAAGAGAATCTCACTGAAGTAGGCGAAAATTTCGGTTCGATGACGAGCCAGTGCTTTTTCTATGAGTTTCTATGTCTCGTCAGTTCCATGTCTATTGTCTACTTCTTTGGTCATCTTTTCTGAAGTCGAAGGAAGTGTTTTCTTGTGTTGCGATCATGTTTGAACATGCATAAGTTAAATAACTTCGATGGAAGTTCTTATGTACCTGAAGCTCTGGACAAGATCTTTATCTGATACCAATGATCCAGGTCGTGCCCAGCTGCACACTGGGGACAACAGTCAACTGAATGAGTTGAGTTCTTGGCATGGTGGAAGCATATAAAAAGGGACAGCAAAGAAGGAAACACACTAGGTCGACAAGAAATACACATAGACAATATGCAAGAATTCAAACCAATTCATTACTTCTACTCCATGAAAGCTACAGGAATCATATGATGATAAGAAAGATGTCTATATTACATGATGTACATGCTTATATAGAGGATGCCGAGACATTTGGGTGACTACCCGCTACGTTCAGTTACACAAAGTTATAATGGTTAGAATTTCAACCATTGCAAAGCATGTTGGTATGTTGTATATGAGGCGAACCTATTGAGGGAAAACTTATCGGGTGCAAACTTGTCGGCTGAAGTTGTCGAGGTAAAACCTATCGAAGGTGAACCTATCGGTTGCTAAGGAGAACCTGTCGAAAGTGAACCTGACGGCTATTGGTTGGATCAATGGACCTCAAGGATAAACCCCTCATCGGGTCATCTATAGAACCATCTCAATGGTCCATCGAGATAGAAGAAAAACCATGTTAAATAGATAAAGTATTGGGCTTGAGATAAATAGTAGATGAGGTCTTCAAACAAAACAATGTGGAAGACTTGGGAATATCGCAGATCTCATGACTTTCTAACAGCACTAATCAAAACTCATTATTATTTGTTTGTTCTAACCATAAAATTCAATTATAAAAAGAATTTGGAATTTAATGTAATAACCGTATAATAAAAATTTTCCCATTACAGGTTTCCATCACATTGTTTTGGAAAAAACATAATGAAGTGTTGTTGGCCCTGAGAAAGTTTTGGTTAATTTTGGTACCAGTTTTGAATTTTGGTTGAAGTGTGAATAGAGCAGTGATGGAATGGTCAAAGAAGCAGTCAATTCTGAAGTTTTAGTTGAATATTGAGGAAAACTAACCATTTTGATGAAGTCTAACTAAAAGTTTAGTTAGTTAGTTAGAGTTTTTGTCCACTTACTGGGTAGTGTGTCTGGGATGTAAATTGACTAGTAGAGATTATGTATTTGTAAGGGATCACGGTTTTTGGGGTTAGCTTGAGTGTGTGAAGTCTACGAGAAAATATAAGTTGTTGTATCTATTGAAGACTTTGTATTATTTTTGTCGAAGAGTTTCATGTATGTGATTGATCTAGAAGTTGTGTGCGTAGATCTGATGTAATGGGGTTTTGAGAAATGTTTGCAAGCTATGTGCATAGACTAGAAGAGTTGAGAAGAAATTCTTTTAATAACTGATCACTTTTGTGTTTTTCTCCTGATTGAGTTTCCATGTTAAATTCCTTGTGTCGAATGTGCATGATGCATTTTTGTGATGTTTTAATGTTGGCTTACAATTCCTAACTGAATATTTATGGATAAATGTATGATCTGACACAACATTGTTTAAGTTAATGACATGAATATGGGTAATGTTGTAAATGTTTTTCTAGTCAATTGTCAAAATTTCTAAGATGGTGTGGCTTATTTTATCGAAATTCTATATGAAGAGAATCTCCTTTGTCATTGTGGAAACTCAGTTCCTACAGATCGCATAGGTATCTCTTGTGGGACCTCATATTCTCTACAGGTGTTATTGATAGGGTTAAAAACTTGTTCAACTGGTACCTTGGGTCTTTGTTGGTATGTTGTGGTATGAACCTGTATTAGTTTGAGTTTCTGCCAAAAAATGGTTCCATTTCCAAAACTGGGATCAATATGAATGGGACATGTTTTCGCATCCAATGAAGCCTAAAATTGAGCATGGTTAGATCAGAAGGAGAAGAAATTTACTCGAAGTGAAAATTGAAATGTGCAACTTAATCTAGGTCAATGGTTCGGAAGATACATTTATTATGAGATCCATGAAGCATTTTTTGGTGAATTCCCTATTCTGATAAATGAGTGGCTATCGAGGTTAACACTCCAGAAGATGAATATCCAAGGAGAGGATCCTGATTGTAAGAGATGGATACCTTAGTTACTCCATCGACTACACTGTGTTGACAATAGGATCTCAAGGTATGTATAATTCTGGGTCCATAGCATTTTAGAAGGATACATTACTGAGTTTTCCATAGATACTTTCAAGTCATAAAAAGTTGGATGAGAATTTTTTCGAGGAGCATGAGGTAGGTTCTTGAATTCATTGAAATTGTGGATTAAGATGATTTTATGTGAAAAGTGGATTTTGAAAATGAACTTTGCCGAGTAAATTTATTGTCTACAGAGGGCATGGGTATCGATAGGAAGAATTTTTGGGAAACATGTGAAATTAGTTGATATGATCCAAGGATGATGAAGAGACTGGCCTCCTGAGAAGAGGGAAGAGGTTATGATCGAATCGGAGGGAAGGATTGTGACTAGCAGAGAGAGTTACAGTGCCACCGGAAGGGAAGACTAGGAACGAGAACCACAACTCAACAAGGGGTCTTGCAATGAGAAATAAGAATACCACCTTATTTCAAAAGATGAGGAGGGGGTTCCAAATCCACACCAAACCCAAATTTGTGGCATACCCACTTCCCCATGTGTGTCTCCAATATCATAGGTAAGACCTAAAAGTGTGTCGAAGTGTTTTCCTATAAATAAAAGTAATAGGATTAGTTAGCATAGTGATAATAGAGTTCCAAGTAGTGGTCCCAAAATTTCAAGTTAAACAAGACCAAATACACATAGAATAGATGGGGACGATATGAAGCTACCTATATTCAATGGGAATGGGTCAGAAGACCCATAGCAACATTGGTTTTTGTGTGAAGCTATATAGACTGTACGACAGGTCCATGATGATGCTATAAAAATAGATCAAATGATTATGACCTTCAAGGCTAAGGGGATCGATTGGTATATGAAGTTTTCTATTATTCCTATGGGAATCGCTCATAATATGTTGTCTGAAATTAGAATCAGATTAATAGATTAGTTCAAGAAACCAAATTTTGAGTTGCACTGCATCACAAAGTTGAAAGAAATCAAGTAGTCGCCAAATGAACCCATCTGGGACTTTAATCAGAGATTCAAGACTTTTATGGCAAAAGTGATATTTTAGATATCTGATGTGAAACATACAAAGTGTTTTATAACTGCACTATTGCCACACATCTGAATACTGATAATGCATCAGAATATTTTGTCCCAGTCTCGGGCACTAGAAATCACTATGAATTTGTAGGATTCACCTGTAGGAGAAATTTGTGTTGGAATGGTACAAATCTAGTCATGGTTAAACAACTTATCATTACAAATTCAAGATATCAAGAAAGAATAGTATATAAATAATGGTGCTTTGACTTTGAATACTCCTCCAATATTTAATAAAGGACTAGTATATGACATGACACTAAGGTTCGATAGGTATATCTAAGAGAAGTCAACATGATGGATAAGTGCTTTGAAAATTTTGTTAAAAATCTATTTATCCCTTATTAAAGATGAAGATTCTTTGGCATAACTAATTTATTTAATATAAGAACCTAAATAAGATCTCTGAAAACAAAAGAATGTCAATCATATACATAAAAGGAGAAATATTGGTCGAGAACTGTAGACGAATTCCCAGATTGGATATTACGATATGGACTTCATCACATTAGAATTGGGTTTAGATGTCAACATTTTGACCAAGTATACTTTTGAAGGCACGGGGAAGCCTAAGCTAGTATGTGTTACAGAGAGAAATTCCTATGGCTTGGGGTACCACAACAGACAGCTAGACTCCAGAAATCAATCTTTCCCAATATGCAATAGAAATTAAAACCATCTAACACTAAAGGATCGAACCTCGCACCTTATTTCGGACGGTTGAAGTAGATCCCTGTTGAGCTTTCCAATCTTCAGCTTGAATTGTTATAGCACGTCCTCAACAACAAGTAAACAATAAAAGCATACTATATTTCATGGTGTTAGATCTATTCTAGCATATATCATCAATA
>LPNX011005469.1:391099-418475 GCA_001517045.1 Pseudotsuga menziesii | reverse complement strand
AAGCTCAATAAGACAGGCAAAGCTCATGATAATGCATTCACAACTCGATATAAGGGGAGTCCGGGGGGATACAGGCCAGCATAAGATCAAGAGGAGTATGAGTCTCTTGCTAAATGTCATGGCAATACTATACAACGGAATCCCACACCCTAAAGGGGGAAACATCGGTATGGGCACCAAATGCAAATAAGGCGCTAACTAGGGTACCCATGTAAGGTGAGGCTCTACCACTTCCATCATGCCACTTCTATAGCAAAAAGAAGGTTCCGTGACATAATAGAGTGGGTTCGTACCTAAGGATATAGTGACATGGTCATAAGGTCATGCAAAATGCAAACGGTGGTGAACCTAACCTATATGCTAGTATAGACGTTATACCTGAGAAAGGCACGAACGGTCTCTGGCCACAAAAGAAGCATCCAACAGACAACTTCAGACCCAAGGAATACCCAACCACACTCACAACCCACCCAGCAACTTCCCACAACATCAGACTCACCAAAAGGGAGGATGTACGCGACTGTATAAAGAACAACTGAGTATGTACGCGCCTTTTGGCCAAAAACCCGCGTATACACGCGACTGTTGGCCAAAAACCCGCGTATACAGAGAAGGAAGTGGTAAAAAGCAGGTCAAGGCCAAACCAATAAAGGGGAGTGTCAATGGACAAACATACTATAACATGCGACACAGAAACAGAGAGAAACAGAGAGCAAATAAATAATATCAAGCCCATTGTGCCCCCAATCCCCAAATAAAAACAAGGAACATCCCCAGCGGAGTCACCGATTCTATTACGGAGAGAAATTCCTATGGCTTGGGGTACCACAACAGATAGCTAGACTCCAGAAATCAATCTTTCCCAATATGCAATAGAAATTAAAACCATCTAACACTAAAGGATCGAAGCTCGTACCTTATTCCGGACGGTTGAAGTAGATCCCCGTTGAGCTTTCCAATCTTTAGCTTGAATTGTTATAGCACGTCCTCAACAACAAGTAAACAATACAAGCATACTATATTTCATGGTGTTAGATCTATTCTAGCATATATCATCAATAATGTATAAGCATTTGACATATTCCAATGGATGCAACATTCATTCAAATACACATTACTGGACAGGAAAAGATATTTCTATTAATATGAATCAGAGATTACAAGTGACAACCTCTGATGGCACGTCTGCGAACCGGAGAAACTGAATCCCCCACTTGGGCCTCCACCACCTCAATCCTCCATCACTCCGATAGCAAGCTCACTAACAAAGGAAAGCTTGGGAAGAAAACAACAGTGCTCCAAAGGGACAAAGGGATGCAGACTCAAGTATAGTTTTGGTACTCTCAATTCTCTCCTATCTCCCCCCCCCCTTCCCTTTAATGTACCAAGGGGTTCCTTATATAGCTTCACAAGGGACAATGAAGGGTCGAATCCGAGCGATCTCAAGGCATATGGAAGGCCAGGAGTCGAATGAGTCGGATCCAAGTCAAGGAAACTTCCAAAAGGATTTGGATTATGCACACATCCCGATGTACACGACTATAGGGGTCAAACCCGAGTATGTACGCGGTTATCGGGGAAAAAGCCGCGTATATCATTTTTCTAATGTTTTTAGGGATGGTCAATGATACATCAAAATACAATAAATGGTCCATAGGGAATAATGAGTCTGCAGCGGGATAGGGGAAGGCCATACAATGTGTGATTCACCTAGTGTGGTGAAATCCGCCATAACAGTATGGTCCACTTTTTAGTTGCGATTGGAAATTAGTTAAAGGTTCTACCCATTGGTCATCTCCCAAGAGTCCTTGTCAAAGTGGAAGGACTCCACACTTATGTAGACTTTGAGGAAAAAGAAATTGTCAATGACACCAATCTGTACCTGTCATTGTTGGGAATCGACTGAGCCATTGATAATCATAAAATCATAAAATTCAAAAAGAGGATTCTATCATTTAAAGACTCAAATTTGCAGGTAGTTTCTCCATTGGATCCACTAGAAGGAAAACAATATGTAGAGATTATTCGATGATAGTATCATGAATGGGATTTGAATAATATCTACAACATCTCATCTACACTAGATGACTATGTCAATTCAACGGTTGATCATAAGTTAAGTTGGCAAAGTGTTATCTCATGTTTTAAACTCAAAGGAAGCATTGGAAAACTTGCAGAACTAGATACATGAAGTCTCCATTGGAAAATGTGTTCAAATTACAAAGTCTTTAAGATGGGTTGGAACTGAGGTATGTGATTTACTTACTTATGAACGATTACCAGAACTAGATGCATTTATTATTAAATTTGAAGTAAATGTACTAGAACAACAATGGATGCTCGCTTTAGATGTGGATCTAAAGTCTACGACAATGAGATGGTGGGCCATGCATAAATAGTATATTTCAGTTTGGCGACATGTCCCTTGTAGTGGAGAGAAGTACAAAGGGTTGTCATGCCTTGCTAACCATATCAATCTATGTATAGTGACATGGAAAACTATTCCTAAATAAGAATGAGTCCATATATTTATCCACACATTGGATGTGATACCCATAAATTGGTACACATCGCAGGAACTGTAGTGGGGAACTATTGACTACGATTAGATTGCTAGTATCTTTAAGCACACTTTTATCTATGATGATGAGAATTTGTCGATCAGTGCAGCTCTTCAAGTGATCAAGGCCAATATTTTTCAAGAAATTTCTATTCCTATGTCGAGTCTGTTGTAGTGGACTACGATAGTCCAAAATTTCGAGTGTTATAATATTTTAGGAGAACTTGGGAATGTTGATCCTGTGACATCCACATACCAGAATCTAAAGGTAGTTAAGAACTGGAAGGACCAAGTATATCATATGACAAGTTCTTGAAGACGCTGAAAATTAAGAAGGTAAATATCGGTTCTCCTGAAAATCCAATGTTTACAAATATTAGCAACTATTGGCATGATGAAACTATCAGGAAAATTATTGACTTACTACATGAGTTTCAATATCTGTTCCTAATGAAATTCTTAGATATGGAGGGAATTGTTGGAGATTTAGGTGAGATGAAGATTCCACTGAAAGTGGATGCTAATCCAGTGAAGTAGACACCTTGTCGATTGAACCCAAGGCATAAAGAAAAGGTCAAAGAAGATATTGACAGGATACTAGATGTCGAAATTATTGAACCTATCAAAGAATCAGAAGGGATCAGTCCAATGGTCATTCAGGATAAGAAAATAGGGAAGACTATATTTGTGTCGACTTAGAGAAGTTGAAGGACGCCTACCTACATGATCCCTTCCACACACCTTTTATGGATGAAGTCCTGGAGAGCGTTAGAGGACAAGGATACATTCTTTCACATATGGATTTTTTGGATACGATAAAATTCAGTTCACAAAAGAAGATCGACACAAGGCTACCTTTACGACTAAATGGGGCTACTTTCAATACATAGTAATCCCTTTCGGCCTTAAGAATTATCTTGCTATATTTTCTAGGATCATGGTTGTTGCATTTAAAGAATTTATTCACAAATTCCTAGAAGTTTATTTTGATGATTGGACATTCTATGGACTAATTAAGGATCATATTGAGAGTCTTTGAATGATGTTAGAGCATTGCAGACAATTTAAAATTTCTTTAAAGTTTAAAAAATGCATATTTTGTGCACCCTTTGGCATTTTGTTGGGCCATGTTGTTTGCAACAAAGGAATCTTAATGGATCCAATGAAGACTACTATCATTCTCAACATGCCATGACCCACATTGGTCAAGTAGTTGAGGACTACACTAGGGCATACTGGTTAATATCAAAAGTTTATACAAGGTTATGCAGCGATCATGCCCCCCATGGAAAATTTATTAAAAAAGGATGGAAAGTTTGAGTGGAATGAAGAATGTCAGAAAAATATTGACACATTCAAGGAGAAAATGGTTTCTAATTCCATCCTAGTCTTCCCTGATAAGTGAAAATATTTTCATGTTCATGTGGATTCCTTGTTTGTTTCCCTTGGTGCAGTGCTTGCACAACTAGGTGAAGGGTCTTCCGACCATCCTCTTGAATTTTCCAACAAAAAATTGTTGACTACAAAAAAAAACTATATGAAGAAAGAGAGGGAAGGACTTACCATGATCGATGCATTGCATAAGTTTTAACATTATCTACTAGGTGTCGATTTTAAGATGTTCATAGACCATTATGCTCTCAAATATTTGGTCAATAATCCAGCATTGGGGGGGAATATCTATCGATGGATTATTCTCTTCCGAGAGTTTGAATTTGAGATTGTTGTTGAACCAGGGTGACTGAATGCTAGACCTAATCACCTGTCATGGTTGGATATAGGAGAAGAACTGACCAACTTGGATGCTAATTTAATATATGCACAACGTTTTGCTGTAAAAATGGTTGATGATTACTATGAAGATATTTTTACATTTTTTTAGCACAAGATGTGTGTCAGAAGGGTATAACATAGTGCAAAAGAAGAAATTGGTTGTTAAGGTTGTGCATATCCAATTGATAGAAGGACAATTATTCAAAATGGGACCTGAGGAGATATATATTGCATCATTATGTATTGGAACATGAGAATTCACTAGTATTAGTTGACGCTCATGGGGGGTGGCAGGAGGCCACTATTCAGGGAAAGGAACTGCATAGAAGATACTAGGGCTGGGTTGTGGTGGCCTACACTGCATTGGGATGCACATAAATACTACAAAATTTGTGACATATGTCAAATAAATATGAAGGCATCACGATGGGATGAGATGCCCTTGGTACAATAGGTCATGCTAAAGGATACATAAATGGGTTGTCGACTTTGTGGGTCCCATCAACCTAATTGGTAAAACAATAGATGCTAGATACATAATCATCATGGCAAATTACTTGACCATATGGGACAATGCAACCCTTGTGAAATATTTTATGATTGCAAATGCTACAACATTCTTATTCGAAAATGTGGTGACCTAGTTTGGATGTACGAGAGTAATATTAAGTACCTAGGGTACTCATTTTGTTAATAAATTAATAGTAGAAATGACAGAGGAATTCCAGATTTAGCATAGGAAAATTACACCTTATCATCCCCAAGAAAATGGTACTATCAAATCCCTTAACAAAATACTGGAGAATGCACTAACCAAGGTATGTATTGTGAACCATGATGGTTGGGACTTAAAAATACCTATTGTACTATGGGCTTATCGAACAACGTGTAAGAAATTAACTGGGAAGACAACATTCATATTAGTTCATGGGAAAGAAGTTGTTATGCCCATGGAATATATTGTTCCCATCTTAAGGGTAGATGCTATCATTGGTATGTTTGATACTGGTGTTATTGGGGAAACGATGTCATAGTTATTGAAGTTGGAAAAAGATCAGTTCATTGCAGGATATCATCAATGTGTGGAAAAAGAGAGACAAAAGTCTTGGCATGATCAACACATTAAATAGAAGTGTTGGAAGGGGTTTTGGTACGTTAGTTGCGCATCATCGCGGATGTTGCGGAAGCTCAAAAGACACCGCGCAAGAGGAAGATTAGCACACAAAGTGGATATTAGAATATCTTTTACATTTTGTTTCACCTTTTGTTGTTTTGGACCATATTTTGTGGATAGTGGTCACCATTTTGTAAAATCAGTTAATAATTAGTTAGAAGTTGTCTGAGTGGACCTTGAATGTAAAGGCATAAGCCTATAAGTAGAAATAGAGTTCAAGTGTTAAATACGATTGGGATATAAGGTGGGGGTGTTGAAGTTGTGTGTGAAAGTTGCAATGTGTTGTGTCTCATTAGTGTATATAGTTAGTTGATGTATTGGTATAGTATCAAAGTCTATCATCTGTCGGGGTTGGTCCCGTGTTGCATTTGGGACTTCTAGTAAAGTTGGCATGTCAACCCAGTAATTAATTCTCATTAAATAACAAATTTTATGGTGGGAATAGTGGCAATGTTAGTGGATACTTGTCATAAATACCCGAAAAAGGCTCCAAGCGTGTGAATGGATTGGTATCCACCCTTGTAATCATTTTCAGGATCTAGTAATATTAACTAACCACATGATAGGATAGGATAGCCACATACACATTTCAATTCAAAAAGGGAATTTGGGGGCCTGGGCCTCCCTCCAAACTCATTCTGTCAATTGTTCAAAGTGTCTCAAGTAAGATAGAGGTGTACCAGTTGTTGAATTCAAACTCTATGAATTTCCAAATTCTTATCATGGAAATTAACGTTTATAGCACCAGTATCGCTATGGAGTTTGTTGTTTCCACCCTTCCTACTATGCTAATTGTCGAAGAGAAACCATAAGTGATCTCAATGCCTATTATTATGAATCCACCAATGAAGAAATGGATTTGGGGCCAGGCATCCAACCCAGAAACAAGATCCAAAGTAACCCATGATGCCGAGGCTTCTAGTTCAAGGTCCACAACCATATTTCTAGGGTACACACCTCCATAGAAGGATGATGCACCACATATGCAAATCAAGATGAACGTGAAGTATCTATTAATCGAGCCAGCGATTCCAAAGGGATTCCATGTCAAGGGAAGTACCATGGATAATTTGAAGAAACTCACATTCTAATTTGAAGTATAAGGAGTTTCGGATGGATCAATACATGAACTTAGTGCATCTTGTTGAAGGAGGGCCAATTGAATTGCTTCCTAAGGAGTGGGCATGTAGACTGGAAAAGTCCAACATTTTATGTTAAATCCATATGCCCCATTTTGGTTGAACTATATAAGTTTAAACTTGTTTCAAGCAGTTTCTAGTATGTCTAGTATGTTTCCTTGGTGGGTGTTTATGGTCAGACACCAAGGTTTCTGTTGATGATGAATTAATTTCTAACATTACCAGGTTATAAAGATCTAGCGCAGTTATTTGTTGGAAAGGAGAAAGACAAGAATATAGCTACATGAATGAAATAGAAGTATGGGTTGTCTAGAGAGAAGAGGGGATTTGAAATTGCCTCTATCAATGACAAGGTTGTTCAATTCATATTTAAATTAATGTCCATAAAGTTACTGCAGAAGATGAGGTCGACTTAATGATCCTCCAGAGTCATTGTTGTGACAAAGGAGTGTTCTATTGGTGTTTAAATGAATTGGGAAATGTTCCTATTGACTGAGTTGTTGAATGAATCTATGGATGCCCAGAAGAAAGGTAATCCATTTAGTTATTCATGGTTGTTAATTCTCATTTCTTTTGTTTCCTGGGTAGAGCCACCAAACTACTAGGGAATGGATGTTAATGTCCCCTGTTTAGGTTCTTGATATCATAATTTATGGTTCTATGAGACAAAGAGAAGGAAAATGGAAAATAATGTGAAGTTCTTCATGCATACTAAAGGACTTTGGAATATACAGAGAATATTCCACATATTGAATTTGCTATTATGCAACGCTATCGAAACATCATCAAGTTTATCACAGGTCTTAACTACATCTATATTCAGTCTCAATGGGACCCACAGAATCAATGGTTTACAATGGAGTTTAGGCTGCTAGCGGAAGCTATCGATGTTATTGTCCAAGAATTGTCATAGGAATGGAATCATCCTAAAGCAGATGACCAATTATCTATCGAAATTGATCCACGACAGGAATGTACCTATGGAACCCTTCAGGGTGGGAATCAAGATGAATAAAATATACCCATTTCACATCGTGACAGTGACCAAGGGTCGAGTGCTACACAGGAAAATCCATATTTGGGGGATAAGCATAAAGTTGCAGAGCTACAAAAGAAAGCACACAAGAAAAAAAAGGTTGTTAAATATGCTACCCCCTTCGGTTTAACTGCTAACTAATACAATTTGTTGGCGAATAGAATGGATGATATTGCTGATGAGACTTGGTAGAAATTTTATGAAAAGAATGTTGATTTATTCAAAGAGGTCACGAACCTACTACAAGTACTATGCAAGGATTTGAAATAAGTTCGAGTCATGGTTAGTAGGAAGGAGTCGATGATAGCTAAATCTATCATGTCTGATGAACAACTTGCTGAGGTCAACAGAATGAAGAAATATCACACAATCTAGGTGATGGCCGAGGCACTTAACTTGGATAATCGTGCAATGAGTGTGGCAGTATGAGAATTGCCTTATGCCAACTTGTATATGTCTGTGTTATCGATGTATATCTTGTACACCATCCTGCATAAGGCTATGGAGGAAATTAAGGCATGGGAGAACATGGTTGATGAGCAGCTAAAACAATAAAAGAGCTAAGTGACCACTATGAATACAAACTTGGAGGAAAGCACCAAGAAGTAACAGGAATACGATAGGGAAGGAAGCGACTGGAGACTGCTATTGAATCCACTTGTCACAAAGTTCTAGAAGTGGGAGTTGTACTAGAAATGATCCCTGAGGCCAAAGTAATTAAGTTAGGGTAAGTCATCACTTATTTTTGGTAGATAATTATTAAGCTCGAGGCTAAGCTAGTGCCTAGTACCCCTCTTGAAGTAATGGAACGATGACAATATCAGGTTCAGGGGGACTCCTTAAGAATTGAGGAATATATGGCATATTGTGCATAAGTATATGATAATGTTTCCCAATCTTGGCGAGCCTTGTTGGAAGATTTTGAGTTGCATGACATTACTGACAATCTTAGTGCAACAGAACAAAGTTGGACACTTTGTGGAGTTCGTTAAGGACTCTTCCATGAGTTGAAAATATGAATAATGATGTTAAGCATAAGACACTATAGCATCAAGTTACCAAAATCTAGACACAACAACAACATTGAACAAATCATGTTGCGGAATTAAAAACGAATGCCAAGAAGGTGACTATGGCCATTGGTCTTGTTAATGAGGAAGTTAAGCAGTCTCTAATACCAGCTGAGAGACGAAGCATGGAACATCTTAGTTTTGACATTGTGTAAGAAGTTGCTGAGTGTAAAGAAGATGTTCAACGACGGGTTGAGGAAGTAAATAAAGTCTACCAGGACTTTCAGTCGATGTTGATCACTCCAACGATTTCTGTTTGAAGTGACTTGGGATGACCCACGTGTGAGTGTTGAAGTCCTATTGACCTTGGGTAAGTTTTGGTTATTTTTTGTACCAGTTTTGAATTTTGGTCAAAGTGTGAATAGAGCAGTGACGTAATAGTCAAAGAAGCGGTCGACTCCAAAGTTTTGGGAGAATATTAAGGAAAAGTAATTGCTTTGATGAAGTACAACCAAAAGGTTGGTTAGTTAATAAGAGTTTTTGTCCACTTACTGGGTAGTGAGAACGAGATGTAAATTGGCAAGTAGAACCTATATATTTATAAGTGATCGTTCTTTTTGGGGTTAGCCCGAGTAAGCGAAGTCTATGAGAAACGCTAAGTTGTTGTAATTGTCGAATATTGTGTATTGTTTTTGTTGAAGAGTTGCATATATGTTGTTGATCTACAGGATATATGCACATATATGATGTAATGGTGTTTTGAGAAATGTATGCAGGTTGTGTGCAAAGAATAGAAGCATTCGAGAATCAATTCTTTTAATAACCGAGTGCTTTTGTGGTTTTCTCCTCATTGGGTTTCCATGTTAAAATCCTTGTGTCAAATGTGCATGATGCATTTGTGTGATGTTTCAATGTTGTCTTGTAATGCCTCACTGAATATTTATGGATAAATGTATGGATCGACACAACGCTGGTTAGCTTAAAGGCATGAATATGAGTAATGTTGTAAATGTTTTCTAGTCGATTGGCACAATTCCTGAGATGCCGTATCTTACTGTGTCGGATTTCTGTATGAGGAGGATCATTTTCGTCACTACGGAAACTTAGTTTTTCCAGCTCCCATAGGTATCTTGAGTAAGGCTTCATCTTCTCTGCAAATGTTTCCAATAATGTTAAAATTCTATCGAAATGATACCGTAAGTATTTGTTGGTATGTTACGATATAAACCTGGGTTAATTTGAGTTTATGCAAACAAATTTAAATAATGATCACTTTATTATTAGTTCTTTTCAATTTAAATGTTCAAATATTATTACTAATGTGCATTCCCTTTAAATAAAATAGTTTTACTAAAACATAGTAAAATAAAGTGGCTTCACAAAATATTCCACAACTTAATATGATTGATAAATCTAAAGTAAAGGATATTCCTTTCATCAACAATCATCCTAAATTAAATGAATGAAGAGAATAATCTCCTTTGAAATATTTTAAAAAATATCATTTATTATCATTCCCATTTATATATATTACTTATAGAAAAACTTTATGTTTTCAACGTAAATAAATATTTTAACGCTAAACCTTTATCACCGCCATTATCATAATTCTTTCAAGTTATTCAAAACTACAAATTATATTCACTAGCTCAAAAAAAAATCAATTTTATCATTTAAGATATATTAAAAAATAATAATCAAATAAAAATTCAAAATTCTATATTCTAAAATAAGTATATATATCATACATTATACTTTTCCATGTATAAAATTTTCATCTATAATAATTATTATCTTACAATCACTTCTTATTTTAAAATTATAAGAGTTTATATATTTTCATTTATAATAATTATCTTACAATCACTTCTTATTTTAAGATTCTAAACTATAATATTATGTTGTAGAATATAACCGTGTAATTGATACGAGAACTTATAACCTACAATCACCAAGATGTCACGTGATTGGGATAAGTGAACACTATTCATATAATTTCTTTCTTCAATTTTTTTTCTTAATTTAACCAAACAAATCTTTGCTTTATATTATGTTAATTAGATATAACCATCTAATTGATCTCAAAACTTATAACCTACAACCACCAAGATGTCACGTGATTAGGATAAGTGAACACTATTCATTTAACTTTTTATCAATTTTTTTTATTTTTTTGTTTACAAGAAATGCTCGTTATTTGGGGTCAATACATTTTCACTATTGATTAAGATAACCGCAACCCAATGGTATGTAAGTTGTTAAAGTCACCTGAGGATTGCTTCCGGCCTGGGCCACACCAACCCTTATGATGGTTGGATTTTTTAGTGTCCTTCCAACTAACTCACCCCCTAAAAGAATTGATCTCGGACCATCTTTCTAACGAGACCCACACCTTAACTGAATAAGCTAACGAGATTTAACATATCAAATTTTTTTTATTTAACTTGACCAAAAAATTCTCTACTTTAATACTAACTTTATAAAAATTGTTTTGCTTTTGAAAACTTTTGTTTCTAATTCTCTTTTGACACCTTAAAATTATTTCATTTAGCACATTACATGCATTATAGCCCGTCTTAAGGATAGATGGTAAAATAAAAAAAATTAAGTACTCTTTCTTACCTAAGTGCAACATACATAAAAAAGTATAGTTGGTCCTATAGAATAGCTGTGTTTTGTATTTTTACTAAAGGGAACAAATTGAAGTTTGGTATGCATTGTTACATATCGAAGAGAAGATTTTGTGATTGGGATATTCAGAGGCTTTGACATTAATCTTGGAGCTCAAGAAGAAGACTATGCATATTTCAATTTCATATTATAATGAAACATTTTTATGTGAATGTGTTAGTATTGGCTTCTCCAAAATAGAGTAAGTAAGCTGTGATGATGATCGTAATAATAATACATATATGCATACATAATACATACAAAGATTTATTATGGGAGAAAACTTTACCTCCCATAAATAATTATTATTGGAGAAAATGTTGTGGATGTTGAGATACTATAAACCCACTTCATACTTAGGATAACAATATTTAATTTTTTTTATTAATTTTCTATCCTCTAGCCTAGATAGTTGGTATCCACTTGTACCACTTAGTCAACAGTTGTCATATATACCCAGGAGTGCCTTTATCCTGATTCTAGTTAGATCCTACCCACTTTATTAACCTCCAGATTTAGTAATTGTGCCTTCCTGCAGATTTTTTCTTTATCCCGCTTTATTCATTCCTTTCAGTGGATAAGGTAAAGCTAGTCAACTAGGAAACTGCTATCTTTTGTTTCCAACCCATCCTCCATTATTTTCCCATGATTAACATCTTTTTCCATCACTACTGACATCTCACTCATGGTTCCACCACTTCGTGAGGTCCTTGATGTTGACGCAGATCTGTCGACAGGGGTTCACACTCAGTCGACACCCCTAAACACCGCGATCTCCCTGAGCATCGACCCAGACAAGTTTTACCATGTCTAGCAACACCTATGAAGGAGATGAAGTCTCACCCAAGATGTTCGAGGGAGAGCTGCAGGAACCACGTTTCCGCAGTAAGGAGGAGGATTTGCAAACCCTATTTATCACTATTCTCTTACTGTCGCGACATTAACCAGAGATTCATGTGAGGGTTTTATCATCATTTATTCATGTTCAATTGCATCGATAACCATTCATATTAGATCGCATCAATATATTCGTTTATAAACATATCGACAAACATGACATCATTCAGTATGCAGAGACATCACATCATTCAGGAACATAAAGCATATCACATCAACTATTCATTCAGATGGCATTGAAAATAGTAAAATCAGAAAACATAACATCATAGATCAAGACATGGTGATTCTAACATCATCCGTGCTTTTCATATTTCTTTCGCAAATCAGAACATGTCCCCAAAATACATATCCAAGTTCGAAAGATAGAACTAAAACAACATGTACACAGATCGATCTTCCATAGATGTCAAAAACACCATCACACATACAATTATCCTTCTATCTATGCTTTGATGATGATAATATATCTCTTCTACTATATTTCTAACTCTATATATAGGCTTGCACCTTTACAAAATGGTCCACTTCTAACTACTTTCTAACTACTCGAACCAAAAACTACAAAATAATTACCAACTCGACTCTTTGTCAACTTCTCCACCTTGCGCACTATTTGTGGCTTTCACATCATGCGCATCCAAACCTCCTGCCAATAGGCCCCCAACACAAACTTGTGGCTTGTCCTCAAGCCACGTCAACTGGATACCGTATACTCGTTGATCTTGATCTTGAAATTTTCATACTATTGTTTAACTTCATCAACTGTATCTTTTTCCTTTGCGTTGATTGTTGCACATTCATCTGCATCTTGCTCCATTGGATGCTCGACAATTTTGCAAATTACCTCCTTACAATTGTCATGTGTAGCTTAAAGCACATTAAATTCCTTAAGTGCCAATTGCTCACCAACATCCTGGAATTCATCCAACTGAGTGGTGCATCATTGATGATGCTCCCTTGCTTTGATTTCTCTCTGCTACAGTGCTTTCAATTTTGTTTCCATCATCACTTTCAATACAGGGGGCATAACTTTGAGTGATGTCCTCATCGCCGCTAGTTGTGCCTCTGTTTTTATAGCTGATTTTGCCACACCTGGTTGATCACATATTTATGGCCTTCCCTATCCCTATGCAGACTCTATGGACCCCCTTTTCCCATATTATACTTTCATGTTCCAATTTTATCCCCAAAAAACACTTGTCTATGCCTAGACACGACTTTTAAATCCATACTCGCATGCATACACAACTTTTGAGCCAAAACCCGCGTACATAAGGAAATGTGCATGAAGACAAAAAAATTTGGAGTTTTCCTCATAGAGTCCCGAATATCTTGTCTCTTGGCCTTCCATATGCCTTGAGAACGCTTGGACTCGACCCTCCATTTCCTCTTTGGAGTGTTATATATTGAGCCTCTTGGATACATTGAAGGAGGAGAAATTTGAGAGCAAGGAAACTATAGTCCATTGTTTCCTCACTTGTTATGCTTGAGTCTGCATCCCTTTGTCCCTTTCGAGCACACAGTGATGCTCTTCCCAAGCTTGCTTTTGCTTTGTGAGCTTTCCATTGAGAGATGGAGGATTGAAGTGGTGGAGGACTCGGTTTCTCGGGTTCGAAGAAGTGCCGGCAGAAATTGTCACTATTGTATCTTTGTTTTTATTAATAGAAATATCCATTTCCTGTCCAATACATGTGCATAAATATGAATATTGTATCCATGTATGTATTTATTTTCTTATACATGATTGATTATATATGCTAGAGTAGGCCTAACACTTGAATATATAGCATGCTTGTCTTGTTTGTTGTTGTTGAGAGAAAATTGGGAATACAAGCGTAATTGGAAAAGCTCAATGGGGATCTACATCAACCGTATGGAATAAGGTATGATTCATATCCCTTAGTGTTACAGTGCCTTTATTGCTCTTGCATATTGGAAAGGATTGATTTTCGGTGTCATTTAGTCTATTGTGGTACACCCCAAGCCATAGAAAGTTTCTCTCTGTAACATCTGCTTCATTCAATTGCACACTCAACTACTGCAACTGCTCATCCTCAACCACACTTATCCAAAATTGTGCGGTTGCATCTGTGAATTTCTTAGCTGTCTTTTTAGTTTCCTCGAGCTACGTTGATGCATCTTCAATTGTTCCTTGTGCTTTGCAACTCTTCATTGTCTCTTTGCAGATATGCAATAACATGGCCCAGTCACAGAACCTTATCTTCCAACATCTCATTGGTAATGTCAGGTATTTCCTGACATGCTAATGCGATCATGATTTTTCTAACCATGCCTTATCATCCCATATATGCACTTTTTCCACTATCATTATGTCCCGTGCCTTCCTCAGGCGCTCGATTTATTCCTTTCCTTGTGCTTCCTGCTCTTGCGACTTCACCAGCTGGTTGCCAATGATTTCATCCCTGTCGACAATCTCTTGGCTCGCAGCCTTCTGCAACCGCACTAAGTGTGGGTGGGAAACTCGTTAACATCGAACACAATCATATGAAACTGTTGCAGTGTCGCATCAACGTCCTCACTTCTTGTCTCTAATGCCCGCAGGGGGATTTGAACCACTTTAACTCGTTTCCCTGTGCTCAATTTTGTAGCTCTCTACAACAAATTTTCTTGCAACACATTCTCTACAATTGCGTTAGTCAAATATTGCAATTGGGTTGTTACCTCCTGAAAACATTTTGTCGAATGTTTCCTAAACTACACCTCACCCACTGTGGTTGTCATGATGATGTGATTTACTTGTTCATCATTCGTCTACGCAATGTTGCTACCTTATCCATGCTCTTGTCTTCTCTTTTTCCTCATCTCCTCGAATTGGTGATCCATCTCAGAGTCCATCGGAGTCTTAGATGAGTCCTCATGCGACTCTTGCTTGCTCTCTTTTTCTTGTGTTTGATCTACTAGGGAGTCAGGTGGAGGACCTGCCGCAGTGTTTGACAACTCTTAGTTGTTGACCAACATTCTCCACTCGGTAGGCCAATCATCAACCATCCTTTTAAGCTCATCATCCGCAAACTTTTACTAGGTAGTTAGCCACTGGTTGTCCTTGTCTCTTTGTTCTTGGATATGAATGGCATGTAGGACCATGACAAACCTTGCGAGCCATCGCTTCTTTATTGTCACCTCTTCATATAGGCGTGGAACCTTTTTTGTTGCAACCCGCAACACATCCCAATACAGGTATAATTTTATTGCGCAATCAGTCAATCAGTCCTTCTGGTTGATATACCACAGATTTTGGTACCTCACACTCTTAGAAACCTGCGCGATTTCAACTTCCATCCCCTGATAATCCTAGGGCTCCATCCATGCAACTAGTGCAATCAATATTAACAACCAAGAGTAAGTGAACGGTCGCTTACCCTCTTGAACAACCATATAATCCTCTGTAAGTTGGTTTAACAAAAACAATGACCAGTTCATCTGCACACCCTCTGTGCACTACTCTGCGCATGTTATCACTCCATATGTACATTGATTAGGGTGATTTTTTCTTACTAATTTGACAGCTAAGATCTTCACTGCAACTTGAACTTCCTGATCATTCATTTTGTTAATGACATAAGCTTTCTTGTCGCGATCCACTCCATATTTATTCTTCACTTTAGCGACTAACCACTTGTCATTATCCTTTTCGTGAAAGTATTAAGACGAATCAGGCCCCTTCATGGGCAACCCAATTATCTGCAAAATCAATTCCACTATGACATACCTTGGTATCCAACCACAAGTAACCTTCGTGAAAACACGCCAACAGTTGCTTTGCACATGCGTTGGCTTCCACTAGACAGACAAAGTGGGCATGTGTGTGAGGCCTAACAGCCACGACCTTTGGATTCCCAATGCCCACTCCTGTGGTGTGCGCACAACTGCTCCATCATCCCTCCAATATTGCAAATCGAACGGCTCTATTGTGCATTCAGTGTATGCCAACAAGTTGTGATCGTTGTATTTCATTCTTGTCAGTCGGGGCACAATATTGAATGTGCAATGCATTCCCATGGACATTGCCAGGATCCTAATGGGGTATCTCTGGTTCTTCGTCAATTTAGGTTGGGGTGCGTCAGGCTTACATGAAAGAATAAACCCAAGGATCTCTGTCCTTGTCGCCCCATTTCTTGTCATGGATCCTTCATCCCCAATTGTCGAAGTTCTAGCTCGAGCCTCCGCTTCGACCTTCGCCTTGCTTGAACTTTTGGTGGTCTTCTTCTTTTTTGTGATGGACTTGGGACGATTCACACCCCTCTTCTTCCTTAGAATTCATTGAGTCTATGTCTACAAGTCAACCATTTCTTCCTCAATCGGTTTTCCTACCATTGGAAATAACTTGTGCCATTATTGCAATCTAATCACTCGCAACCTCTCAACTATTCTCTGCAATCACTCTATGCTCTGCTCACTCAACAATCACAATAATTCATCCAACTCACACCTTGCCAACTCTTATATTGCGGGAGCACCTATGTGAAAGATTTCCAATCATTACGAATAAATCCGCCACTTTTCACCCGAATCTATTATCGATCATTTCGATCTAACGGTCAGATTCGCAATAATGTACAGCTTGTTCAATGATGGTGTCGCCCGAATGGTTTAATTACTGCATTAACTTCTTGATTTGACCCTATTGCATCCCCCCAAACGTTGCCAAACTTCTTTCTTTCTACGACCTCAACATTTTTCTTTGCGCAACCATCGGTTTCCAGTGCACCAACCTCCTTTGTTCCACATCTTTCATTTTTTTCATTATGCAGTGTGTTAAGAATTGTGTTGCACCTAGCTATCCTAGTAACGATTTAGTCTGATTACATTCACTAACTTAGGTAGCATCACACCATCTAGCTACTGTAACTGTACCGCACCTTTGTCGGTAATGAAATTGATTACATAAGGACCTAACCAATGCATTTGCAGCTTACCTGGATGTTTCACAAACTTACTGTCATAGAGTAATACCACATCGCCTTACTAGAAGTGCTTGGTTTTGATGTGTTGATCATGTCATGCCTTGTGGTGATCCTTTTCAACTTGTTGGTGAAATCCTGCAACAAAGCGATCTTCTTCAAGCAGTAACAACTGCATTAGGCATTTTTCCAATGCTCCTTCATCATCCATCCTTGTTGTTGTTGCGATGCACAAACTTAGAACAATATATTCCATTGGAATAATTGCTTCTTAGACATACACCAGCCTAAATGGTGTCTTCCCTATCAACCATTTGCAGGAAGTGCGATAGGCCCATAAGATCGTGGGAATATTCAAGTCCCAATCATCACGGCTTGCATTGCAGACCTTAGTGAGTGCATGCTCCAATACCTTATTGAACACTTTCATTGTTCCATTATCTTGTGGATGATAGGGAGTGCTCTTTTTGTGTTGAATTTGGAACTCCTCTATCATCATGCAGATGGTGTGATTGATGAAATGACTCCCCTGATCGCTCATCAATATATTTGGATAGCCAAACTGAGTAACAACATTATCAAATAGGAAACTTGTTCTATTCGCAATAGTACAATCTGTCACTGGTGTTGCTTCTACCTATATTATGAGATAATCCATCGTTGAGATGATATATCACACACCCGTCCTTTTTCCTAGTGGGTTGATGGGTCTCACAAAATCCACTGACCATTTTTCAAATGGTTGCAGTGTCACCTGAAGTACTAATGGAATATCATCCCTTCGTGACGTCTTCCTAGTCCTTTGACATACATCACAACTCTTTGCATAATTCACCGCATCACTGTGAAAAGTTGGCTACTAGATGCCTACGCGGAGTACCTTCCTTGCAGTTGCGTGACCTCCATAGTGTGCTCCTGCAAACCAAGCATGTGATTCCACCAATATCCTCTCTTTATCATGTGGTAATACATAGCCATGTAGAAATCATCCGGCCCCATCTTGTATAACTGTCCCGATCATATGAAAGTCTGTCGCTCAGAGGACCAATTGTTTCTTCTCGCTAGTGGTGAAATCGTCCAACACTTTTCCTGTCGACAAAAACTAGATAATTTTCTCATAGTGTTCATCAACCATTCCAAACTTGAATAGTTGTGCATCAGGTAGCCCATCCTCAAAGCTGGTTGGTTCTTCACCTATCTAAATGCACGACAAATGATCAGGTCCTGCATTCATGTGACATGGCTTCATGATGATTTCAAAATCAAACTCTTGGAAGAGTAGCAACCAGCCACATATATTCCCACCTAACACAGGATTATTGACCAGGTATTTCAACATGGAATGATCAGCGAACATCTTAAAATGTCTTCCAAACATATAGTGGCCAAACGTTTGCAAAGAATAGACCATCGCCAATCCTTCTCTCTTGGTCATCATGTAATTCCTTTCTGCAAATGACAACTTATGACTTACGAAAGTGATTGGATGATCAATCGCTCCTTCACCAGCCTGTGCCAAGACGACCACTAAGGCGACTGATGATGCATCAACATAGACATGAAATTCCTTCATCCAGTCTAGAAAAACCAAGATCAGTACGGTGAAAATTTTCTTCTTGAGAGTGTCAAGAATCCCTTGACACTCAGGACTCCATTCAAACTACACATCTTTCTTCAACAACTTCTCCATCGGTGTTGTGATCATTATGTATCCTCTGATGAACTTGTGATAGTCTTCCGTTTGTCCCAACATCGCTCTAAGTTTCTTGACATTCATAGGTGGAGGTCTATTAACAATTATTGCGGTCATTGTCAGATCTACCAACATCCCTTCCTTACAAACAATGTGCCCCAACAAAATACTGAATGGAGCACAAAATATGCATTTCTTTGAATTCAGTGTAATCTAGTGTCGTCGACACCGCTCTAGCATTAGTCATAGGTTTGCGAAGTGATCCTTTACCATCCCATACACCGTCCAATAATCCATGTATACCACCAAAAATTTGTGAATAAATTCCTTGACTGCAGCAACCACAATCCTAAAGAATATTGCAGGTGCATTCTTGAGTTCGAATGGCATCACCGTGTACTAAAAGCATCCCCACTCAGTCACAAAATTCATCTTATGGTGATCTTCCTTCGTAATCTTGATCTGATGATAGCCTAAGAATCCATCTATCAACGAGTAGATCTACTGACCACATACCCCTTCCAATACTTTGTAAGTAAATGGTGTAGGGAATGGATCATGTAGGCATGCATATTTTAGCTTCTGTAGATTGACACAAATCCGGATTTCTCATGTCTTTTTGTCTTGCATGAACATTGGAATGATCCATTCTGACTCTTCGAGGGGTTCAGTGATTCCTACATCCAACATTCTATTAAGTTCATCCTTTACCCATTTCTTGTATCGTGGATTCAAGCAATACGAACGTTGCTTCACCGGCTTCGTGTCTAGTTTCAGTGGGATTTTCATCTCGCCCAAGCCACCAAGAATCCCTTTCATCTCAGAGAACTTGGTCAGAAACAAGTCCTAAAACTCATGGAATAGATCGGTAATATTTTCCATTGTCTCTTCATCCCAATAATCTCCAATATTGGAAAACTTCACTTCCTCCTCTATCCCAATGTTGACCTTATGAATCTTCAATGGATATTGAACTTTATCTATTGGCATTTATGGTGCCGCGATATTTCGACTTCCTTCTAACTCTGTGATGTTGATGTTCCTTGGGTCATCCTCATCGTTGGGTCCTCTTGTTACATTGTAACACTCCATCATCGACTGCATCATTGGTACCTCATGTGACTCCTCGGGGGATGCAACTGGAACTATCTCCAATACAGCATCATGGATTGTTGTAGCATGCTATGAATCACTGGATCAACATCTGCAAAATTGAAAGTATGACCAAAACAGAATGTCAGTTCCTCTGAGGTCATAATATCCCTCTAGAGCTCAGCTGCTACATACACTATCACAGCATTTCGTCCAATGTGTGTACAAAAGCATGTACCCACTCATCCTACGGTCGTGACACCCACATGGTCTGACATGCAATTAAATGATCATTGGGATCATTTCGTCCATCATACTTCTCAGCTCGATAATTTTATTCTTCACCGAAGAAAACCTCCATCAATTTATGACACAGTGGGCACCTATTGATCGATTTCTTATGTGTCACCCACCAACATGTTGGATTAGCCTTCAATGCTTCTTCCAATGCCATCAGTCTCTATGGTTCTAGAAACTTGTCTTCAAATTCACTGATGAACGTGGGCAAGTTGGGTAATCCCTCGTATGTAGGTAGCTCAACAATCTCTATGGCGACCCAATGCAATGATTGAGTGATTCATCCACACTTTCGAGTCGACACTAGTAGCCGATTCTTCCACTTTTCCATTGGATCATCAGAATCCGAGGATGTAGAGCTCAAGCTTCACCAACCCAATTCTTTGTCTGTAGCGGGATGGACATAATCCTGTGAAATGTTGTATGCATGGTCCCATCCTCCTACGACTTCTTCCTTCGCTTGGATCCATTGGTAATATGACTCTGATATCATGGTTCTGAAAATTCATTACTCGCTTCTTGAAGTTGATCACCGCCAAGCTATCGTTAGCCCATCCAATCCCTACCAATATGAGATACAAGCTTCCTTCATTGACAATCTCGATAACATCAAAATCTGGTTATGTCTTCATTCCTTCAAATTCCACCATTAAGCGTGGTACTCTCCCAATTGGTGACACCCTGGCCTAGTTGGCCAGTCAAAGTTGTACAAGGGACCAAACCAACTATGGTTTCCCCATATTCTCCCATGTCTTCTTTGTCAAAATGTTGACATCCAAGACTAGATCCAGAATAACTTAATCACAATCATAATCACCAATTCAGACATTCATCCTTATTTCCTTCCCATTTTTCTTCTTATGCAAGGAATTCGCAGCAAATTCCTATCAATATTTCTCTGGTCTATATAGAATACTTGAGATCTTGGCTAATGCATCAGGATATTTTTTTAGTGATAGGAAACATTCAAAAAAACTTTGCAAGATACCACGCTTCCACGATGGTTCTGCTACAAGTGTTGAATCTATTCTTTTGGTGTCACTTGCGTCAAAGCACGTATCCCTCTCAGCATCGACATCATTGCACCTTATTTCGATTCTCTAATTGAACTTGTGGGATCGGATCATCGTCTCTCATCGTCGTACATCCACGAGTAATGACTCCAACATCCACGGGTTGAGTCCTGGGTTCCACTGAGATCTTCCCGACTGTTGGACCTTGGTTCTAATTTTGTGGCGGATTTACATTCTAGTTCATATTCTTATTCTAGTTCTACGATGGTGAAACATTCTTTGCCTACCATTTTGAGATTAGTTGTGGACAATATTCAACTATATGGTTGACAGCGATACAGTAGGTACATTGTGACTAAAGATTTGGGAAATCTTGTTGATAATTTCCCAGTACTCCATAATTGTAGCACTGTACCGGCCTGCAACCTCGTCCTCCTACTCGACCAAAACCATTGTTTCATCCTCCTCAGAATTCTCTATGAAACCCTACTTTCTATTGATACTGTGGTTGATTAAACCACTGCTGTTACGGTGGATTCGAATGTGGCAGAACAAACTGTGGTTAAGTGCACTACAGCTGTTGCAGAGCATACTACATCTTATTATACTGTGGTTGTGTCGAATCAAACTTCAGTTGTAGTGGTACAAACTGTGATTGCGATTGTACAAACTGCGGTTGCGGTTTCTTTGGTGGCAGTTTCTCTTTCAATCGGTGCTCTTCTCCTTTCATATAGTAAGTATCCATTGTCCTTTCTTAGAGCAGGTCATATGCTCAAAAATCCTTCTCCTCATGGCCAATAGAACGACAAAAATTATAGAACAATTTTTTTGTCTTGGATTGTAATGTCCCAAATTTTGCATTGAGTCACAATGGCCTAATCACATTTTCCATTTTCATGAAAGTTGTCAAAGGGATGCTAAAAGTCAAATAATTGCGAAGGAGGAAAATCACTAGTTTCCTAGGTTGGGGGTGGAAGCTTTGAGATTTGGAATAAGGGGTTTAATAAATGATGTTTAGACATTAGAAGGGGTTAAATATTTAGTAATTGATCTTATTAAATAAATACAAGAGAAAATGGAAGTGGCAATAGAGCATGAAGACACATGGAGACTATGGGGCCCACACTAGCTAGAATTCCTGTGTTAAATGGTATCTTTCTCTTGTAATTTTGAATATATGGGAAGCCTAATGTTTTGGGATGGATTATGAGGTTAATATACTTGTCAATATACTTCATAGGTCAAATTTGGGATGAATTGTAACTTACATGGGAGAGGAAGAGCCAAATGGGAGTTTCATGGACACTTGGCTAGATTCCCCTTACATTTATGACAGCTATGACACCAATGATGGATATTCTATGAAAGTTATGAACCAAGTCATATCTGAAGGCTCACATACTGAAATACTGACATGTCAGGCCTGAATAGAGCATCTTGTAGGTCAAAATTGGAAGTTGGTTAAGGCCAAGAGGATCCTACTCAAATTTGGGAGAAGAGGGAAGGTGAAGAGAGAGGCCACATGGCATAGCATGAGAAGCCACACCAATTCGACTTGGATTTGGTTTATTGATGGATTTGGAACCTTAGAATACCAATAATGTTTATAAAATACAAGGATCATCCATGAGAAGAATCTTTTGCTCATTTGTGAATTGTGAGAGCTAGTGGATGACTAGTTTTCTTGCTTAAGCCAATTTCGAGGGTGAAAGATTCCCATCCTAGTTGGTGTTTGGAAAGAACACTCAGGTATTTCATGGAGATTTAATGGAGTCTTATTTGCAGGTGTAATATATAGGAAATAATGTGGATTCTTCTATTGCAGCACTCTCTCTCAACTATTTCCAGTTTTCACACCATATTCATACCAATGGAGGGATTGCGCTTTGGGTGAGCTATTGATATATTTGGGGAAGATTCTAATGCTCATTATCTTATGTTATGATTTATATGCTTTGTATTTCATGTTTTTAAGACTTTCAGGTCGAAATACCCAAAATAATTCATGTAAAAATGTTGAGCAATGAAGAAATGGTGTCATTTCCCCACTATCTTGTTGTGAACCATTGTAATGCTGACGATTTCGAATTGGGAGAGCCTTTCATTGTCAATTTGTAACATCTCAGTTTTGACCCCGTCCGCATGATGTATATAATGTAAATAATCATATTGAGGAGGTAAAGGAAAAAGCCCCACCATCGATTTGGTTGTGTATATTTCGGCAATAAGGATAGTTGCCGATGGTATATCGTGTTATTTAGCACATTATAATTCGGCATCATGTAAACACGCACATCAAATAAAACTAAAACCACAACTAGCTACGACAGTGCAATGTTGAATGAAAAGGGCATGGTTCCAAAGGATAAGGGGTGGGGGATGTCAAACCTTGGTCTATGGGGGGGAAAACCCATGTGATGCCACTTTGTTGTGTTTTTCCATCTTCCTTGTCTCATCCAACCTCTTTATTGTCTTGTTGTGGATGGTTGAGGTAGTTATTGCTGAGTGGTGGTGGTTGTGGCAGGATTGTTAGTCCTTGCCCATGTGCCCACTCTACTAGTGGATTCTTCCTCCTCACGTCGCATGGGGGCACAGGAAGCATTCACTCTCCCCACTCTTCCATAACTCTTCTCTCCCACGTTTTCCAACCTTCACGAGGATGGTATGTTCGTCCTCCCGATTTCCTGTTGATCCTCACGCAGATTCTAAGTCTGTTCATCCGTGCGCATAAGGGAGTTGTTCATGCTCACAAGGGACACGCAGGCGGAGGTCAGTTCGTCTTCCTCACGCACCAGTCGCGGTTCTTCTTGGTTGTGCATGCAGCGAGCAGGTGAAACGGCCTCAAGGGGCCCGATTTCTGCTGGTATGTGAAGGACCATGGCTTTAATCCACGATTTCTGCCTTGTTGTTGGTTTAACCCGTGATTCGGGCTTGTTGTTTGTGTAACCCATGGTTTGGGTTGTTGTTTCTCTTCCATGACTGTGGGATGCTGTTGAGAGTCTGATCTCTATTTCCATTTCGGACTGTGCATGTGTGTCATCTTCCCCACGTTTCGTTGGTTGTGGTGTCCAATTGCGTTTTGGGCCACTGTGTATTCGGAGTGAACTATTTTCCGCTGAGGTCTGCGTTTGAGTTCCCATGGCTATGCTGGGAATGTTGTTTATTATCCATTGTGGACTATGTATAGTTGCCACCATTTTATTGTGAAGTTGGGTTGCTGAAGTACCCTGATTTGGGTGTTGTTGCTGAGTTGTTTTGGCCACGCTAGGGCCTAGAACAACTCTGTGTTGCCTTGTGGGTTTGAGCTGTGGTTCATCTTTTGTTTGGAACTATCCCCGGTTGCCTTTGCCTTCTTCACAGGGCCGTGAAGGGATTGTTTTGTGGTGTGTACGCAGAGGTTGGTCTTCGGACTGTGCTGGCTTGGATGATTTGTTGACGGCCTGATAAACCCAGCTGTGTTGGTTTGCTGATTGTGTCCCTTGGCTATGTGTAAGCTTGCTTGTTCCCTTAGTCCTTGAGGAATAATTCCCAGCTCAGGGGTGGCAATTTTGCTAAGAGATTGATGAGCACCTTGGCCTATGGTTGGGTGGAACGTTGCAGCGACGTAGCTAGTTGCGGGGTGAATTCTTCATCAAAAGATAAGTGATGCCGGTTACTTCATCTCTGTAATTTATATCTATTGTTTTACAAATTATGATGAACATGTGAATGCTGGAATGTATGTGTATTGCTTCCGCTGAATGTTGAGTATTTATGCATCTATGCATCTTGTTATGGATCATGTTAAGTTTCCTATTTTCAGCATTGATGATTTGTACATGTTCATGGGGCTGTTTGCCCATTTGGATTGAGGTGTTCGTCGCATCCTCTTAGCCGGTCTGAGGGTCGGGGACGTGACACAATTCATGATTGGAATTAGTTAAATATTCTCTTTTCTTCATTCTCAGAAATTTTAAATTCTAAATTCCCAATAGTTTTATGTCAAAATGAATTTTAATGAGCAAACAATGACCATTTCCACTCCATTTTGATATATTCCATGGTAATGCTTATTATTTTGAATGGAAGAATGTATATATGATAAATGTATGATTTATGGACTTTAATTAATGTGTATTTCAAGTCTCATTTTCAGTACTTAAGCATTGGAATCCATTTTACTCATTTTTATTGCATTGGGAGAAGATTTGGTGCATTTTCCACAAGGGTCGAAATTGTGACTTGGGGGTTGTTTTGGAAAGAGTCATAACAGACTGTATAAACTGAACCATGATGCATATGAGACTTTGAAAAGGTCCCTTACACATAACCAGCCTCTGTTCATAAATTCAAGTGACTTTGCGATCATTTGTGAAGCCATTTCCGGCAATTACCCAGGGGGAATTGGAGCCCCAATTTGCTAGTAAAGGCTCCTACTTTGAATAGAACATTAAACAAGTTTGTAGATATAATTGGGAGGTCAAAAAAACATACATGAGCATGATATTTAATTTATATTATTATTCATGTACCTTCAGAGAAAATTTGGAAGCATTTGGGTCAATTTGGAGGTCTAGACATCAAAACTAGACAAGAGCCAAAATTGTGAGAAATTTGGAAAATTGGGCATTTTAACAAAATTCCAAAATAGGGACATTACAGTGGTATCAAAGCATGATCTTGGCACCTGATTTGGTCTGATATTTATTATGAAAATAATTCAGGGACTACCATTATATATTGAAACCCAAAAGTGATTTTGTTGAAGAGGAAAAAAAAAAGTAGGAGAAGAAGACAATTTTTTGGAAACTATGACTAGGCATGACAAGAGAACCTCATATGATGGTGAGGAGATAATAAAAATAATGGAACCTATATTTGAAGACACTACCAATAATATTGTGAAAGGATTTGAATTTTTGGCTATTCAAAGTTGGGAAAAATATATTGATTTTAAGAAAACCAAGGGGGAAAAACCATCAGTTTGCTTAAAGGAGCAAAAAGAGGAGACCCATGAACCACCTAGTTCTGAAATAGGTGAAGTAGAAGAAGTAGTACATGAAGTGTTAGTATTATTAATCCTCCCTTGTCCAAATTTGGTCATATGTCTAAATCGGGAGTCCATCCAGTCTATTTATAGTCATTAGCACCATTGGTTAAACTTAACCTAATTGGGGCACATGTTTTAGTTACCAAAGTGTGGGGAACACTAATTGAGGCTCACTGCCACTTATTGCACTTGATTTCATAAGTTTAGGAGTCTCCTAGATCAATCCCTACAATTTAGGAAGCAACTGGGAGTGCCGAAACCAACCAAGGTCAGTTAACTTCAGTTGATGACTAGTCAAGCCAAGTTAGGAGTCAGTTACATTTAGTTCTAGCTCTATACATTCAGTTAAATAATGGTTTAATTAATTGCACACATGTGGGGCGTTTTTATCACCTACCACAGTTAGTTAACCATTATTTAATACTAAATGTAACAGTTGGTTGTGTTTTAGAACTCCGGTTATGATTTAGACAAGGACAGTTAACTACTGGGTCCTTAACTTCAGTTGATGACTAGTCAAGACAAGTTAGGAGTCAGTTACATTCAATTAAATAATGGTTTAATTAATTGCACACATGTGGGGCACTTTTCTCACCTACCACAGTCAGTTAACCATTATTTAATACTAAATGTAACAGTTAGTTGTGTTTTAGAACTCCAATTGTGATTTAGACAAGTCTTGGTTACCTACAGTCAAGTAGAGTCATCAATTTGAACTTCCTCATGTGGATTTGAATTGCTTGTGGCTATTAAAGCCATTTTACATCATTATAATTTTTATCTGGATTACTTTTTTTATTAATGAAAGCATTCACAGCTGCAAGCCTTTTGCACTGTTTCATTCTTCAATGGTTGAGTAAATTGTGAGATCTTCTTTGTGAGTTGTGTGTTTGTCTACAGATCTATATGCTCAAATTTAACATGGTATCAGAGCCTCGGTGGACAAGGCACTTCTCCTCCTCAGATCTCCTATTGGATCATTTTTTTTGTTTTGCAGGTACAACTTCGAAATGATTTCATCTCTGATGAGACAAGGTCTAAAGGAACTTTGGACAAGATTGGACATAA
>LPNX011005469.1:345093-389423 GCA_001517045.1 Pseudotsuga menziesii | reverse complement strand
CTTTTGCACTGTTTCATTCTTCAATGGCTGAGTAAATTGTGAGATCTTCTTTGTGAGTTGTGTGTTTGTCTACAGATCTATATGCTCAAATTTAACATGAAGATGATCAAAATTCACTCCCAAGTGACTCTGAAAAATATGAAGAGACATCACATGAGTATGAAGAAGTTTTTATTGAAAATACTGAAGATAATTTTGGGACACATGCTACCTTGGAAATGAAACAAAGAGCATGAACTGATGGATGCTTGAACTATGAAGGAGTACCTACTGATGGGTGCTCACAAATCTATGTTGTTGACATAGAGATCAGATTTCAAAATGTTTCTACAAGCCAAAATTCCATTAAACATGAAAATGAAGACCTTGTAGCAGTTGAAGAAGAAACAAGATCAACTTCCCCATCACCACTTGAGCTTCATGAAGTTGGTCCAAGCAAGAAGGAAGAAGATGAGGAGGTTAATTTGAAAGAGCCTCATTTTATTGAAGGGTGCTTAAATATGAATGAAAAGAAAATCCAAGAATCCCTTAGCATACTCCATGACATTCAAGCATTGGTATCAAATTCTTGTTGGAGATCTACTTCCTTGGAGGAGCCATCATTCCTTGAATACATGGAGAAGATTCAAAGAGAAATGTGCAACATAAAAGGTAATTTCATGTCTTTTATTTTTGATATAAAAAATTTCATTGAGATTAGTTAATGGTTACATGAATCCTACTTGAATAATAATGAAGTTATTGATAAGCTCACAATTCAAAATGAGCACCTTCTTGAAAAGTTGCAAGACACTTGTTTTTCCTCTGATGTTTCATATTTTCATAAGGTAGATTGCTTGGAGGATTCTTATGACATGATGTATCATGAAAAACATGAAAAATTACAGGTTCTTGATGTATTTGAAGATAATATTGATGAGACACAATCACTTTTTTTGGTGGAAGAGGAACTTGAGTTGCCTCTTGAAACTGGTTACACACTTTTTGGAGAATTGCATGATTCCACTACATTGAAACCAAACTATGAGGAAAGTTTTGCATTTTTAAGGGAGGTGCATAATCCTACCCCTATGTATCCTTCACATGATAACAATTTTTTACTTTTTGATCACTTGGGTGAGTTGGTTATTTGTCCTACATCCTACACTTCCAAATTTTGCAACATTCATCCTAATGAAATATGGGTGAAAGGGTTCTTTTTGATGGTGCCACATGAGGAGTATGGAACTCCTAGATTGAATTTTTATGATGACATGGTTGGAGCACTTTATTATTTACATTTTCAGCAGCATCCTTTTTTACATTATGATGATACACATCTACATGGGTGCACCTATGATGTTCACTTGAGTCACTTGGAGATTCATGATTTTCCTTGCTCCTTGCCTAGTCTATTTGATGTTGGAGGAACTTCATCACACATTTGGGTGAAGAGATATGTGATTGAAGAACATTATTATTGGAAGAAAAATCCTCTATTATTTCATGATGATATACATATTCATGGGTGTATTTATGAGACTTCTTTGATCCACTTGAAGTCTTTGTGTTTTATTTGCTCATTATTTGGTTCAGATTTTGGTGGAGGTTCTTCATTCACTCCTTGCATGAAAGAACACGTGGCTCATTATATTGATGCAAATTATATATCTTTGGAGCAGAATTATAGGACATGGGATACTCACCTATGTCATTGGATCATATTTTATTGGTCACTCGAAGCATGTATGTACTTGGCAAATGGCAGTCTACTCACTGGGTGTATAAGCACTTTCATGATTTCTTGATAAGGCGCCTCCTTGATGTACATTATTATTATGTTGTTATATACTTTGATGATATATATTATGCACTCATGATGTTTGGAAGAATGCATACAAGAAAATGGGATCCATGAATTCTCTTTCGAAATGGTATCGGTTGGAAAGCACTCTTAATTGTTGGAGTGCAATGCAAGCAATGGAACCCTGGGATAGTTTTTAGTCCCATTGATTTCAAATTATTTGGGAAACAAACAGTATGGGAGATGGGTTCCCCATTTAATAAGGTGATTTTAATCAGATTAGTGTAGTAGCAAGCATGGTGTTTCCTCTCTGAAATATTCATGGAATCTCAAAGACTCAAGGTGGGAAGCTCAATGGTAACTGCAAAGAATCATACAGAAAGCAGGTTCTTCAACAATCATGTTTGAAATTGCTTGATGACAAGCAATATTGGGAAGGTAGGATTTGTAATGTCCCAAATTTTTTGTTGGGTCACAATGGAAAAATAACATTTTCCATATTCATGAAAGTTGTCAAAGGGACGCTAAAAGTCAAATAATTGCCAAGGAGGAAAATCACTAGTTTCCTAGGTTGGGGGTGGAAGCTTTGAGATTTGGAATAAGGGGGGTAATAAATGATGTTTAGACATTATAAGGAGATAAATATTTAATAATTTATATTATTAAATAAACACAATAGAAAATGGAAGTGGCAATAAAGCATGAAGACACATGGAGACTATGGGGCCCACACAAGCTAGAATTCCTATGTTAAATGGTATCTTTCTCTTGTAATTTTGAATCTATGGGAAGCCTAATGTTTTGGGATGGATTATGAGGTTAATATACTTTTCAATATACTTCATAGGTTTAATTTGGGATAAATTTTAACTTACATGGGAGAGGAAGAGCCAAATGGGAGTTTCATGGACACTTGGCTAGATTCCCCTTACACTTATGACAACTATGACACCAATTATGGAGATTCTATGACAGTTATGACCCAAGTCAGATATGAAAACTCACATACTGACATAATGACATGTTAGGCCTGAATAGAGCATATTGGAGGTCTAAATTGGGAGTTGGAGAAGGCCAAGAGGCTCCTACTCAAATTTGGGAGAAGAGGGAAGGTGAAGAGAGAGGCCACATGGCATAGCATGAGAAGCCACACCAATTCGAATTGGATTTGGTTTATGGATGGATTTGGAACCTTAGAATACCAATAATTTTTATAAAATACAGGGATCATCCATTAGAAGAATCTTTTTCTCATTTGTGAAATTGTCATTTGTGAATTGTGAGAGCTAGTGGATGACTAGTTTTCTTGATTAAGCCAATTTCGAGGGTGAAAGATTCCCATCCTAGTTGGTGTTTGGAAAGGCCACTCAGGTATTTAATGGAGTATTATTTTCAGGTGTAATCTATAGGAAATAATGTTGATTCTTCTAATGCAGCACTCTCTCTCAACTATTTCCATTTTTCACACCATATTCATGCCAATGGAGGGATTGTGCTTTGGGTGAGATATTGATCTTTGGGGAATATTATAATGCTCATTATATTATGCTATGATTTATATTATCTATATTTCATGTTTATAAGACTCTCAGGTCGAAATATCCAAAATAATTCATGTAAAAATGTTGAACAATGAAGAAATAGTGTCATTTCCCCACTATCTTGTTGTGAACCATTGTAATGCTGATGATTTCGAATTGGGAGAGACTTTAATTGTTAATTTATAATTGGAATCAGTTCAATATTATATATTATTATTTCTCAAAAAATTTCAATTCGAAATTCCCAATAGTTGTATGTCAAAATGACTTTTAATGAGCAAACAATGACCATTTCCACTCCATTTGATATATGCCATGGTAATGATTATTATTTCGAATGGAGGAATGTATCTATGATAAATGTATGATGGATGGAATGTAATTAATGTATATTTAAAGTCTCATGTTTAGTACTTAAGCATTGGAAGCCATTTTACTCAGTTTTATTGCATTGGGAGAAGATTTAGTGCATTTTCCCCAAGGGTCGAAATTGTGACTTGGTGGTTGTTTTGGAAAGAGTCATAATAGAATGTATAAAATAAACCATGATGCATATGAGAATTTGAAAAGGTCCCTTACATATAACCATCATATGTTCATAAATTCAAGTGACTTTGGGATCATTTGTGAAGTTATTTCCGACAATTACCCAGCGGGAATTGGAGCCCCAATTTGCTAGTAAAGGCTTCCTCCTACTTTGAACAGAACATGAGCCAAAATTGTGAGAAATTTGGAAAATTGGGCATTTTAACAAAATTAAAAAATAGGGACACTACATGGATACCATATTCTGGAGATACACACATTCCTCATGTCGATGTCCATGAGTTTGACAGATTCGGCACCATGGTAAGCCACCTTGACTTAACGGATTTGGAGCTCCCGACAGCAAGTAATTACGGAAGTATGGGAATTGATCTGTATGATGTCCCTCCATGTGACATTGAGTACAACATAATTATTCATGGATTTATTTTCCCTTGTCGATATCTTGAAATTGTATTGTCAAATTCGCAAGTTGCGATTGGATCTGATTCATGCCAACTCTAGTTTTGCTGACTAGTGAATCCTCCAACTTCATTGTGATCTCCAGTGACTCACTTTGTGTCATGATCTTCTGTTGCATCAATGACATTCAGATATGTGGTACTAACAATGAGATGAACCATTATTTAAGCTATACATCGCTTTTTCTGAAACTGACTTTTTCCATCAGCATTTTGAATCGCTGATCAAAATCGCAAACCGATTCATTTGGATATTAATTGATTTATTTCAGTTTTGTGATATATTGCGACTCAGATTTAGGCTTTTGAAACTCCTAAATCAACCTAGTTCTGATATCCACTAGAGTATTATGTTGGTTCCTGGTCAGAACTTGAATGAACTTCATATACCAGTCTAATGACTCACCTAGAAAATTTGTCACCAACTAACCCTTCTTTATATATTCATCTTGGACTTGCTTCATAGTCCATACCACTTCACAGAGAAACCAATATTGTTCAGGATCTTCAGTCCCATTCCCATGAAATAGAGGTAATTTCACATCATCGCCCGCCATTCTAGTCCTTCCTTCGACATTTTTTGATCCGCTACTATTAGTGGGTTGATGACACACTGGGAAATTGTGTCGAGCTAGCATTTCTTCCTAAATGTCGCGTAGTGCATGGAGGTGTAGGTACGTTGTTTCTCTAGGTTGTTCCTTCCTCGAGCTCGAGTGTAGCCTAGTTTTCTCCTTCATCATTGTAGGGTTTCTTAGCACCTTGTGATCTTCTCTCATAGCTTCTTATTCTGTTCACAATAGGACTCTCCTCAGTCCTCTACCTCTTCTCTTTTTGAAACCTTACCCCACTTCATAGAATACCACACTCTTCTTCGAATTCCCTCACAGTTTTGTTGTAAATCCCATCTATCTACCCATTATCATTCCATCCAACCCTTGTCTCCATAGTACCTGAAACCTCCGCACACCAGAGCTTCTAATCGTCGGATTTCATATTCAATATGCCATTTTCACATATAATCATTTTAATACACAATTGCAAAGACAAAATAAACCTACATATTGGTCCTTTGAAGAATTCCCTTTCTGTGTTGCTATAATATTTGACTCTATCAACCGTGAACTTTGTTACTTATCCTTCCAAGATGCTATCGAGCCATATTTTAATGGCCCTCGACGCTCTATTGTATACCTCCTTTAGATGCTCGACCAACTCCAACATCTAGCAAGTACGTTCACCTCCTTGGAAATTTGTCTTCCGATGGGTTAGTTGCGCCAACCACTTGTACAAGATAAACTGAAACTCTACGAAGAAATACTCATGGATATCAGAATAGATATCCCTTCCCAACCACTCTTATGTTGTTAGTATGGAACTCATATTTTTCTTTTGCTGCAAATTCTTGAGCATTTTGATCGAACCAATCATGAATCTTCGGTCTCGTCAAATGCCACAACATATCCTCCTCTTCATCGCACTATGGTATCAACAATGGAACCATTTGTTGATGCAGATATGTCGACGGGGATTCACACTATATTGACACCCCTAAACACCATGATCTCTCTGAGCATTGATCCAGATAGGTTTTACCCTATCTAGCAACACCTGCGAAGTAGATGAAGTCTCACCTGAGATGTTTGAGGGAGAGCTGCAGGGACCACGTTTCCACAGTAAGGAGGAGGATTGCACACCCTATTTCTCATTATTCTCTTACTGTCATGACATTAACCAGATATTCAGGTGATGGTTTTGTCATCATTTATTCATGTTCAATTGCATCGATCACCATTCATATTAGATTGCATCATTATATTCGTTCATAAACAGATCAACAAACATGACATCATTCAATATGCAGAGACATCACATAATTTAGGAACATAAACCATATCGCATCAATTATTCATTAAGATCGCATCATGAAAATAGTAAAAGAAGAAAACATAACATCATAGATCAAGATGTAGTGGTTCCAACATCATTTGCAAGTGTCATTTTACTTCCACAAATCAGAACAGGTTCCTAAAATACATATCCAGGTTCGAAAGACAGAACTGAAATAGTAGGTACATAAATCGATCTTCCGCAGATGTCAAAAATATCATCACACATACAATTATGTTTCTATCTATGCTTCGATTATAATAATCTATCTCTTCTACTATATTTATAACTATATATATAGGTTTTCTCCTTTACAAAATGGTCCGCTTCTAACTACTTTCTAACTAATCGGACCAAAAACTACAAAATAATGACTAAGATGACTCTTTGTTGACTTCTATGCATTGCGCACTATTTTCAACTTTCGCATGACGCACATCCAAACCTCCTTCCAACACTTGATAGATTTGGAAAGTAATTTAGTCACCTATAGGAGGTTTATCATATTTTAGTAAGTCTTCTTTATGAGCTAGCATAAGTTGTCTTCTAGCAACTCAATTTTTCTTTATAAGGGTGTATTACTATTGTAATAATACATTATTCATTTAATCAATAATACTTGGAAATATATTGGATCACTTCTCTTGTATTCAGTCTCATTATTATTCTCTCTATTTTCCTTGTGCATGCTTATGAGAATCATCTTGTGGCTAGATCTACATATATTCTTATTCTTAGCATAAAGTCTCTATTTATTCATAGTATCAGAGCTTATATTTCTACATGGTATTAGAGTGAAATATTGATTAAGTTCTATAGAGTTTAGGATCCATCAGTACTCTACATCAAAGCGCATCCACTCTCCTATCCCGCTTTGAACAAGAGCTTGAATTGAGCTTGCAAAATGTTCTCCTAGTTTCTATTTGTGTAGGTTGAAGAGAGTATGTTATTGAGCGCATCAACTTGTTAGTATGGATTCCTCTTCATCTATGATCCTGACTCCCTTAAACTATCATGAATGGAAATTCAAAATTGGCATTCTATTGCACAGTAATGGACTATACAGAGTTATTTTGGCTTTGGATAATGAGCCTAATGTTATTGTTGAGAAAGATAAGTGGCATAATAGGCTGGATGAAGCCTATGGATTTCTTTGCCTCTCTATATAACCTAATCTATTATTTCATATAGGTGTTTTGACTACTCCAAACCAAGTATGGACCAAACTTGAGTCTCTCTTTGGATTACAAGATGAGATAAGAGCGCACCAGTTGGAGAATGAGTTATTCTCATTGAGTCCATGCAGTTTAAAATTCATTTAAGTATTATTCACCAAATTCAAGTCACTTGTTCTATTTATCAAGCAATTTGTTATTGATAAGAAGGAATATCAATTGATTATTTCCATCCTTTCAAAATTGGGTCTTGAATACTCAATTTTTGTGTCAACGTTTCATGCTACTAGGATTTCTATTTTGAATTGGAAAATTCCTTCTTTGAGTACATTCTTTGATTCACTAAAAAAGGAGCAAGATAAATTGATCCATATGGGTTCTCTTAGAATATCCAAGGGAAAGGATGATGCTATCATAGTTCAAGGAAGTAAGAATGCCAAGTCAAAAGAGAAGCAAATAGTGAAAGATAAGAAGTCAAAGTCAAATAATGAAGATGAAAGTTTGAAGCCTACTAATGAAGGTTCAATGAATAAATTCAATAAGAAATGGAGCACATCCAAGTGTTATTATTGCAGAAAGGTATTTAATCCTAAGAATAAATGTTTCAAGAAGAATCTAGACAACATGTACCATCTACTTGAGAAGCATAATATTGAAGTTCCAGATAAACTAGAGAAGCTTGTTGAATCCTCAGAACAATGTCATAGTGCGTAGTCCCATCGTAATATGAAATATTCCTTAAGTTCCATAGTTAAATAATTTCCTCAAATATCTGATATATATTGACTTTCTGATATATCATATTTGGAAATCTCAATTTCAGTCTTGAATAATATACCTATCAGTCTACCAGATTCATCTCCCAATACTTGTGATTTTTCACTAGATCCCGACTTGTCATTAAGCAAATATTTCTCACTCCATTAAAATTATTATAGGGATTATATGCATGTTATGATATCATCCATAACATACAGCGTACCTTTGAATACTCCTAAGACTATACAAACCCCAAGTTCACTAGTTGATTCCTTATTGGTTTCCTATACAATGTTACTTATATCCAATGGTTTCAAGTCTTGTCTTATTTTCAATAGTTGGCTATCCATGACCTTATTCATCATTGGAATTATCTTTTACATGTTTGGATATGTTCTAAACACTTATGGTTTATATCTCAAGTCCATTGATCATTCATATTTTTACATCCATCAGTTTTCCCCAGTTGCTCATCATTTTCCTACTCTAGCCCTATATCCTCATGGAGACACTATATCCTTGGTATTTGCTGCTCCATATATTTCTGATATATCATTGTCTATTCAGCCTTATTTCAGAATTGAGAATGTGTTATATCAGTTTGGAAGGAATATATGTGATCCATATCACCATTTTGCAGCTATACAAGGAACTGGTTGTCTAAGTGATTGTATTTATTTTTATCCTATTTGGGAAGGAGTATGCACATATCTCTTTTCCTTTTCAGATTGTGTTTGTATATCATAGTATGACAAAAACAAGAAGCATTCATATAATTCTCCTACTTCATCATATGATGAGCTACAATGATTCTCTGCTCTTCCTTCTTGAAGATTCTACTTTCTAATGCATGATCATGGAGTTCACAACTTCTTCATCAAAGTATTTCACCAGAAGCATTTAATTCAACTCATTCAAGTGAATGTAAATACATATTGAAGACATGTTGTTCAAATTTTTGTGCTTTCTCCTTTATTGAGAGAGGATTTTCCCCATGTGGTTTTGCCTCTTTCCTCACTTTTCTAAACATATATAATTATAAAGGGTGTCCATAGCCTTATTGTTGGACCCTATATGCATCTATATTTTTTATTATTTTAGACATGTCATCATAAAATCAGAGTTAAAGGGGGGTGTTGGGATATTATAAACCCACTTTATAGTTAGGATAATAATATTTAATCATTTCTAATTAATTTCCTATCCACTAGCCTAGATAGTTGGCATCCACTTGGTCAACCCTTGCCATATATACCCCAGAAGCACTTTATCCTGATTCTAGTTAGATCCTACCCACTTTATTGACTGTCAGATTTAGCAATTTCACCTTCCTGCATATTTTTTCTTTATCCTGCTTTATTCCTGCCTTTCAGTGGATAAGGTAAAGCTAATCAACTAGGAAATTGCTATATTTTGTTTCCAACCCATCCTCCATGATTTTCTCTCCATATTTCATGATTAACATGTTTTTCCATCACTCATGACAACTCACTAATGATTCAGCCAATTCATGAAGTCCTTGATATATTTGGAAAGTTCTTTAGTCACCTATGGGGGTTTACCATATTTTAGTAAGTCTGCTTTATGAGCTAGCATGAGTTGTCTTCTAGAAACTCAATTTTCCTTTATAAGGATGTATTATTATTGAAATAATCATCAATTCATTTGATTAATAATACTTGGAAATATATTGGATCACTTCTCTTGTATCCAGTCTCATTATCCTCCTCTTTATTTTGCTTGTTCATGCTTGTAAGAATTATCTTGTAGCTAGATCTACATCCTGTTAGCACCTTGTAATTTTCCTATGCTTATGGTAAGAAGTCACAGGGGTAACCATTTCAAACCAATCTTTAGACTGTATTTTATCTAATATAGTAAGAGAGGGCTCTCTCTTGTCATAAGGTCATTCACATATACATTTGGCTTTAAACAAACATGCAAAAGGTTATATTTTTTATAGTAACATGAAATTTGCATATTTAAATATGGTAAAATAGATAGATAAGAAATATCATTGGGAAATGGAGTCACAACTTGTAAATATTCAAGGGGCTTACAACAATAATGAGTCGTAATTTTCCTATGAAATCTGAGGTGACATGGCTATTATGTTCAGTCAAATAATATTGAAGTGATGAGATATGGAAATGACGAAAGAGCCTAGTGAAAACTAGAGGCATCTATCAAATGATGAATCTCTGGGAACACCTTTAGCAGAAATATAACAGGGGTAATAACTGAAACATAGCACCTATCACTGGATGAATTCTATTACAACCATTACCAACACATAACAAATATGATTCCTGATGGAAGGAATGCTAACAGAAGTGAATTCCTTTCATACAACCTAAAAATGTATTTGCAGAAGATACATACATGAAAATGGAAATACAAGAAACACAGAATGAATAGGAAACAACTTGATGAATCTCAGAAAACTAAGAGCATACTTTCATTAAAGCTTCCAAGAAAATAGCAGAGCTAAAAAACCTAAGCACTAAGGCTTCTGAATGAAAGTTCCAATGCTTTCTTCTTCTTTCAAGGGAATATTTATAAAGTCCTAGGCTCCTGAGCCCAGCCTCAAAACAGATCCCTAAAATCACTCACAAAAATGGGGATCAAACCTGAATGATCATAAAATTCCATCAACCTCTGATCTGGTAGATTTGCCATGATTGTTGAAAAATACGAAAGCATGCTAGGATGCGCATGCTAGAAAAAAATAGAGAATTAAACACCTGGAAACCACGCCTGCAAGATGAAAATGATGGCTCAAAACACCTTTGATGATCTCCAACAACTTCAAAACCTCCTTGCATCTTTACCTGTGAGATTCCTTTCGGACCGTAGATCTTACCTCAGAATTCATCCTAGGTCATTGATCTAGGGTCTGAGGGAAACGTGGAATGGGTTGCAATATTTCTTGAGGTTCAATTTGGTCTTTCCTCCCCACCTTATCCCTGCTTCCCTTTAACTTTCTACACCGTCGATCTTTACAGGATTCATTTTCGGCCGTTGATGTGTAATCAAGTTTGTGGGCTTCAGAAAACGGAAATCGGATTGTTGACCTTTCATAAAAAATAAATTTTCCATTTCTGCCCTTCTAATTTCACCTTTAATGGAAAGCGGAACATGGATCCTCCAACTTTATTCCTCGATATTTTTCCTCTTCTGCTTCTGCCTTTTCGCTTCAGTCCTTTGTGGAAAACGGATTTTCAAATTTATCCACACATGAAATGTTAAAATAAAATGGTATATACAATGGAAATGGAGATGAACTTACTTTTACACAAAATAATGTTCAAGGATCCTCCCATTTACAGGAGCTCCAGATACTAGACCGCCCTCCATCTCGTCCAAAACATAAGCATTCTTTCCTCTGAAGGATGCAAGTTTATATGGGCCCTTCCAAAGGTGATCAACTTATCGTGCTTCCCCTTGTCCTCATGTGGTGCATCCCATAGAAGAACTACATCTCCCAACTGCAAATCATTAGGCTTAGTCCTTTTTTCAAATATTTCTTTCATTTTTTCCTAAAACTTGTGAGTTCTGTCAAATAACTACTCCCTCTGTTGTTGTATTTCAATCAACTGATACATCCTCCTCTAGTTTGGATGTGTCTCTGTTTCCTCTTCATGTAGAAATTTCATCACTAGAAAACTTAGGAAACTAGGAAAAATCACTTCAGAGCCATACACTAGTTGGAAAGGTGATGTGGCAATGGACTTCTTCACACTGATTTTGTCATCCCATAAAGCATGGATTATATTGTTTTCCACGATTTCTTGTTATCCTATAGAAGCTTCTTGATGATTCTCATAAGGATCTTATTTGAATATTTTTCTAACCCATTTCCATGAAGATAGTAGGATGTGTAATGTCCCAACTGTATGTGATATTTGGAAAAAAACTAAACCATCTTCTTTGACTTGAAAGTAGGAGCATTATCAATTATTATCATCCTGGGGACCCCAAATCTTGAAAAGATATGATCCTCCAAAAACTGCATGATCACTGTTTCGGTAGCTTGTCTTGTGGGGATGACCTCAATCCATTTAGTGAAGTAGTCAGTAGCAGTAAGGATCCACCTATGTTGTCCTGAGGAATGTGGATTTATTTATCCAATGAAATATAGCCCTCATTCCTGGAAACGGGATTCAACTTGTATGGGTTTCAATGGTAATGGTAATAACTTCCTTCTCCCCTCGATGATCTAACATTTGTGGAAGGAAACAACTTTCTTATGAGTATAGGAGAAGATGGTGGGTCAATAGAACCATTCCCTCAGGATTTTTTTTATAGTGGATTTCCCATAGTGATGGGATCCACATTTTGCTGCATGGAATTCTTCAATGAGCCTTTTTTCCTCCTTCTCCTCCATGCACTTCAGCAACACCCCTCCTAGCTCCTTACAATACAATTTTCCCTCTAAGATGCAGTACCTAGATTCTTTCTTCTTGAGAAATCTAGTCCTTGTTCTGTCCATACCCTGTGGAGCCTATAGACATTGTAAAAAAAAAATGATATCAGTGTAGCATGTGGATGACATAAAATCCTCACCTATTGGGGGACCTAGTTGTCCCTAAGGATTCTTCTCTTATGCTGACAATTCAGCAATAATGTGCAGGATGGGAGCATCACAAATCAATTGGGCCATAAGCTTGGCTAGTACCTCACCTTTAATAAATTTTGTGGGCTTAATTTCCATATCATACTCAAGTAAGAATGTTATCCACTTTCCCCTTCGTCCCTCAAGATCAGGTTGGGTCAGAATATCCTTTATAGCACTGGTGGGGACATGACCAATGATATGGGAATGCAGGATGTACACTTGGAAATCCTTTAAGGCCTGAACCAAAGCATAAGCATTCTTATCAAGGATATTATAATTCAGGGGAGAATCTCCCAGGGTCTTGCTATAAAAATAAATGGGTTGTTCATGTCCCTAATGATTCTTCTGCAACAACACCCTTGCCACTGTGTGTTCTGAGGAAAATGAAAATATGAGGAAATATTTAGAAAAATCAGGGCTTACAAGTATAGGTGCTTTAGAGATAGCCTTCTTTATGTCTTCAAAGGATTGTTTGGCTTCAAGAGTCCACTTTATTTCTTTATCCTTTCCCATCATATCAGTTATATATTTTGCTATTTCGTCAAAGGCAGCAATAAATCTTCTCAGAAAATTTACCTTCCCCATGAAATATTGAACTTTGACTTTATTTCGAGGGAGCTCGATTTTTATGATCACCTCAATCCTCTTAGGATCTATCTTGATGACTTCCTACAAGATTATATGCCCCAACAACTTCCCTTCTTTCATAGCAAAGAATGACTTCTTCAGATTCAAAGAGATGCCAAACTTTTTTCATTTCCTAAACATTCTCAGAAGGTGATCAATGTGTTCCTCATCAAACTGTGAAGATACAATGATGTCATCCAAATATATTACCAATATCTTGTCATTTTCATCAGCAAACGCTATGTCCATGGCTCGTTGGAAATTCGCTCCTGCATTCATGAGACCAAATGGTATTTTTTCATACATAAAGGTACCCCAAGGCATGGTGAATGTTGTTTTCTCTTGGTCTTCAGGGTGCACCATTATCTGATTGTATCCTGAGAAGCCATCCAAATTGGAGATCATTTGGGAACCCACCACCCTCTATAAGATATGATCCATATTAGGTAGGGGGTAATGATCCTTCAAATAAACTTTCTTCAAGTTCATGAAGTCGATGCGTATTCTTATTTCCCCATTCTTTTTCCTAACAGGAACTAGATTTTCCACCCAGTGTGAGAATCTGAGGGCCACAATGATTTTGGACTCAAATAACTTCTTGATTTCCTTTTCTACCAGGGACAACAATTTGGGATCTATCCATCTCAGTTTTTTTTTGAAAGGCACATCTTCCTTCTTGAGTGGTATCGTATGTTGGATTATGCTTGTGTCATAATCCTTCATATCACTATAGCTCCAAGCAAACACATCTAGATATTCTTTCATCAGCGAGATGTATTTTTTCTTGGCTTTTGATGAGAGGGTCCTTGATATCTTGATGATATTGGGATTCTCTTCTGTCCTAATGTTAACATCTTCTATGTCTTCACAACTTGGGACCAACTGGGGTTCCTTAGCAACATCGTTAGAATCAAAAATATTTTCTAAAGGAAATAAATCTCTGGGGATAAAGTTACCTTTAAGCTGGAGTATTTCCTTGCCATAGAGATTGTTCATGTATTTCTTTTGTCCATCAGGCTCCTATAACTCTAGTTCACAAGCTTCCTCAGTTTCGCTGCCAACGACATCTTCAACAAGACTAACAACCTCATCTTGAGGCATTTATTTGGGAGTAGTAGACTAGATTTGAAAGGGTTCTTGAGTGGGGGAATCCTCCTCTAGAAGCTAATTTTCTTCATCAATAGTCAATCCATCGAACTCCCCAGTGAGAGTGAGGAACTTCTGGATCTGCTTGTCATCTTCAAAAACTTTCCAACTTTTGACATTATCAAGGACAAAGGGCCTGTGTCTGACCTTGATCTTGTATATTCGATTGAGGTGCATGGGGACCTTGAAATCGACAGCAGAAGTGGCCATCGAATTAGCTACATAATTTTGCAACCTAAGGATTAGGTTAAATTTTCACTCTTCAAAACCTCCTATCAGGTCCTAGGCAACATTCCTGTAACTTCTCATTCTAGGGTGTTGAGCCTAATATTCACCTGTCGTTTGTTTAATGACCAGATCATAATCTCCATGTATCATTACCCTCCAGACTTTAAAATCCTTTAGTATCTGAATGGATAACACCATAGCCTCATACTTTGCCTCATTATTTGTACAATCAAAGGAAACTTTGTAGGAGTAGTTCAAAGTTCTCTCTCCTAGGGATCTCACCCAAACTACAGCTCCTGCCTCTTCTCTGCATTCTTCCCCATAAAAAATTACCTCCCATACTTTGTCCAGCTCCTCCTGAGTGGGTACAAGGGAAAAATTCTTTGAACTACAGCTGTATATGTCTCCTTCTATGAAGAAAATAGCCAATCCCATCTCAGTGTCCAGTGCATAAATTCACTGGTTGTTTGGCCTTTCAACACTGGTCACCATGTATGCTAACATTTTCTCCCTAAAGAGCCTTATCTTCACTCCAAAGACAAGGATAGTAGCATAGGACATATCCATTTTAAGGGCACATTTAAGTTTGGTTTCCAAAGATCTTGACAACAACATCCCAAACTTTAGAGGAATGTTAACTACAACTACATCCATGACCATGTTTTAGGCAGGGATTTGGGCTAATAATATGACTAGATCTTTGATAAGTCCTAGACACCTAAATTTGCTAGAATCAAAAGATAAAAGGTCTTTGTATGGCCTAGTCACTTCCAATCCTAGTTCCTCTATGACTATCCTGGGCATCAGATTGTGGGAAGCTCCTGAATCATACATGGAATTGCGTAATATGGCATTATGAATGTTCAGAATAACATAGAAAGGGGGAGTATCTTCATCAGTAGACTCTTCTAAATGGATTCCAAATAGGAAGGTGGGATTATCATCCTAGATATTCAAGGAATATCACATTGGAGAAACTTCTCCTGGATGCTTCAACACTGTGGAAAATTTAGAATGATATTTAGGACTTTTATCAATTTAGTAAGAGGGATAGAGATTTTGATCTTTACAATTTCGGCCTCCAAACTGAAAGAAGTCTTCCCCTGATCTGAGCTCCTTGGATTATATTATTTTTCCTCCTTCCCTTTGGGCTCTGCTACATTCGTGGAGGCGTCCTTAGGGGGTGGAATACTATTTTCTTTGCTTCTAGAGGCTTTCTTTACTGCCTATTTGTTTTTTACTACAAGAACATGTCTGTTCCTCAGACCAATCTATCTCTGCACCTCCATGATAGCAAGTTGATATCCCCTCTTGAAGTCATCTGTTTCCCCAGAAGTCATCTCTCCCCTTTCAAGACAAGCCTTATCGTGTTCTTCTTTGGTCAGAAAGGTGGAGAGTGAGTCGGTATCCAAATGATGGATTTCATCTCCAGCTAGATTTTCACCATCCTAATCCACATAATTTTCTTGAAATGGAGGTCTGATAGGTGGATCAGGAGGGATTCTCTGGTCTCTCTGCCTTTTATGAGGAATTTGTGGTCTTCTACCATTTTGGTTCCTTTTCTGCTGCTCTTGATTTTCCCTCGGAGGTGGTCTACCATCCATAGAGAGTCTCTCCATCATCCTTTTCATGGTTCTCAAAATCGTGTCCATTCTGGCCTCTTGTGAACTAGAGATAGAGTGTTTTTCAGGTTCTTTATCATTTATTCTCTCTCCTCTCTCTCCCTCCTCTCTTCTCCATTCTCCCTCCTCTCTTCTTCTCTCTCCCTCCTCTCTTCTCCATTCTCCCTCGTCCATTTTCCTCTTTCCTACAACAATCAGGTTTACCTCCACCTCTATGGCATCTTTCATCATAGCTTCCATGGAGGTTGATCTCCTTTCACTTAGCCACAAGCTAAACTCACTATCAAAGGCCTCAGCATATTGTAGCTTGGCAGAACCAATCAAAGGTTTAAACTGGGTAGGGATGGCATTGTATACCTTCATAAACCTGTCAAAAAACTCTTAGACAGATTTGCTCTCCTTTTTCCTCATGGAGTGGTATTGGGACAGATACAGCTTAGAGTTCTTCTGGCCTGACCATTTGTCCCTAAAGGAGTCTTTAAAGTCTTGATAGTTTAGGATGGAGTAGTCTGGAAGGTTTGTGAACCATCTTCTAGCCTCCCCAGCAAGACACTAGGAAAACAATCTGACTTTCACATCATCATAGTATCCCTCCTCCAAATTTTTCCAGTCTAAAAACCACTCCAAGTGTTCTTCAGCTGATTATCCCATCTCCCCATTAAATTTTTTGATTCTTTGTTCACAAAGTAGGGGAAGGTTGTGAAGAACAACATGGAGTTGTAAAGGGGAATACCTATCCATGCTTGGGGTTACAGTGGGGCTTCCAAGAGGGATAGAAGGTGGTATGAGAGACAAAGTAGTGTGTTCTGAGGAACTACAGAGCTGGAAGGGGTTGTGAGGCTGGAATATGAAGGGTGATTCAGCTTTAAAGAAGTGGGAGACAAAAATGTGGCAGCATATTTCCTTATGATATTGGAATTTAGTAGAGTTGAATCAGTAGTAAGTGTAGGGAAATATGGGTCAGGAAGGTGTTGGAAATCCTCGCTTAGAGGTTCTAAGGTCAGGGGTGAACAAGAAATGCGGGGAAAATCAAACACCAAGGTACCAGAAACCAAGTTAGAGAGGTTGGACTCAGATTTAGTTATAGGGAAGGTTAGTACAAGACTCCAAACTTCTCATTACAATGTTTAGATATATCACTAACAAAAATAGCACCTTCAATAGGGAAGGAAATATTTTTGACTAACCTTTGCATCCTATTGGCCCTTTAGGTCAGACTTTTTGGATCAAATATTTATTGGAAGGATTCTGCATCAGGATTTCTCCTCATGTGGGTTCTTTTGGATGCCAGTAATTCCCAGTGGAGTCACCTTCAAAAAAAAATTGGATTTTCCAGAGCATGTACAACCAGTATGTGTCTATGATCGGCTACTCAACTAGATCGTGTAGCTAAACAATGTCATTTCCCAAGCAGATAATTACTTTCCCAACAACGACACCAAGATGTTAGCACCTTGTAATTTTACTATGGTTGTGGTAGGAAGTCACATGGGTAACCATTTCAAACCAATATTTAGACTGTATTCTAGCCAATTCAGTCAAAGAGGGATCTCTCTTGTCACAGGGTCATTCACATATACATTTGGATTTAAACAAGCATGCAGAAGTCTAGATTTCTGAAAGTAACAAGATATTTAAATATTTAAATATGGTAAAATAGACAGACAAGAAATACCATTGGGCAATGGAGTCACAACCTATAAATCTTCAAGGGTATTACAACAATAATGAGGGGTGATTTTCCTATGAAATCTGAGGCAACGTGGCTATTATGTTTAGTCAAATTATCTTGAAGTGATGACAGTTGGAAATGAGGAAAGATACCAGTGAAAACTAGAGGCATGTATCAAAGGATGAATCTATGGGAACACCTTTAGCAGAAATATAATAGGGGTAATAACTGAAACATAGAACCTATTAGTGGATGAATTATATCACAACCATTACCAACACATGAAAAATATGACTTTCGATGGAAGGAGCATTAACAGAAATGAATTCATTGCATACAATCTAGAAATGTATTGGCAGAAAACACATACATGAAAATGGAAATATAGGAAACATAGACTAAAAAGGAAACAGCTTGATGAATCTCAGAAAACTCAGAGCATACTTTTCATTAAATCTTCTAAGAAAATAATAGAGCTACAAATCCCGAGCGCTAAGGATCCTAAATGAAAGTTCCAACCCTTTATTCCTCTTTCAAGGGAATATCTATAGAGTCCTGCACTCCTGAGACCAACCTTGAAACAGAGCCCTAAAATCAGTTACAAAAATGGGTATCAAACCCAAATGATCATAAAATCCCAACAACCTCTGATCTCGCAGATTCGCAATGATTGTTGACAAAATAGGAAAGCATGTTGGAAAAAAATAGAGAATTAAAAACCTAGAAACCATGCCTACCGAATGGAAACGATGGCTCAAAAAACCTTCGATGATCTACAACAAATTCAAAACTGCCTTCCATCTTTACCTGTGAGATTGCTTTCAGACTGTAGATCTTACCTCAGAATTCATCCTACGCCGTCAATTTGGGGTCTGCGAGAAACGAGGAAGGGGTTGATATATTTCTCGAGGTTCAATTTTCTCTTTCTGCCCCATCCTTATCCTTTCCTCCCTTTAACTTTTAGCACCGTCGATCTCAGTAAGATTCATTTTTGGTCATTGATCTGACATTAAGTTTGCGGGCTTCAGAAAATGGAAATTGGAATGTCAACCTTTCATAACAAATAACTTTTCCATTTCTACCATTTTGCTTCCTCCCTTCTGATTTCTCCTTTAGCAGAACGTAGAACACGGATCCTCCAACTTTCTTCTGCAAGATTTTTGCTCTTCCACTTCCACCCTTTATGGAAAATGGAATGTGGAAAATGGATTTTCAAATTTTATCGAAGCTTGGTTTTCGCCTTTCAGCTTCCACCTTTTCGCTTCTGCCTTTTCTTTCCATGCCATTTATATTTGTTGATGCACTCTGAGTCATCGATATGCTAGATAATGAAACACGAAACTTCAACTTTTCATGATCAAACTCTTTAATTTTTGTGCCTTCCGATCTCCGCCCCTTTTTTCTTCTCCGATTCGTTGATCTCTGGTGGAATCGATCTGAGCCGTCAATCTGGAGGATCACAGAAAATAGAAATCGGGATTCTAAATTTTGAGATCAAACAACTTTGGGTTTCTGTTTTCTACCCTTTGCACATTTCCGTGTCGTTGATCTTAGGCGGAAATATTCTGAGTCTTTGGATCCCGAATCCTGGAAGGTGGAAGTCGAGATTTGAACTTTTTATGACCGAAAATTTGTCTTTTTGGCTCCCGAATTTTTGTTGGATTGTTGATATAGGGCGTAAACGTTCTTAGCCTTTGGATCCTGTATTGCAGATGGCAGAATTAAGGACTTGAACTTTTTATGATCGAAACGTTTTCTTTTCCATTCTCGACTTTTTGCTAGATCATTGATCTCTTTTTTGGGTTGGATCTCCACTGTCTGTTCTCACCAAGACTTATTCCTAATCAGATTTTTCATATTAGTCTCATTTCCAGGGACACGCCTAAGTATTTTTATCCATTTTGACCTTCAGGCTTAGGAATAATCCTCCCAAGCAAAGTCAAACCCCTTTCTGCATGCCTCTAGGCCATAATACATGAAATGTTTTGACCCGACCCCTCATTTTTCACTGGTATGGACCTTTGAAGGAGAATTGGTGCAAATGGCTTGTGTAGAAATCTTCAAAATTTACCACAAGTGCTAACACATCCCGTGGTTCTTCTTAGCATCAAGACTCTATCTCTTCATAGTATCAAAGCTGCAATTTCTACAGTTGACTAACCGAGTTTACACACAAAATATCCATAAGAATAGTAAAAGTAATCCATATTAGATAAAATAAATATATATTGATAATATGAAGATGATGATGTACAAATATAAATATGCTCGTATATATACTCACTAAAGGGAAGATAAAGACTCTTCATAAATAGTCACAACCTTTAATAAATATTATTAATTTTATTTATTAATATTTATAAATCTTATTATTATTTATTTACTAATATATTTATATTCATTGTTAACACCAAAAATATGCACACCATGTTCATTCCCTAGATACAACATCTCATTCTTCATTTTTCCTACATTACACCTTCACTTACCCAAAAATCCTAAAGTTTGAGATGCAATTTGGCCCATACTTTTGATTTCCCTTTCCATAAAATAGTGAAATGTAGTATATTTCCCAATAAAGAAGGAAATCCCTTAAAATAGGGATAAAATACCCAAAAAATGAAAAAAATAAAGAAAAAAAAGTGGGAAAATATTCAAAATAGTCAAAATTAGAGGGAAAACCCTAAATGCCACCCAATACCATGGGCCAATACCACGGTCTTCCTAATACCACGGCAAGAAAACCTATGGAAACTATTTTTATAAATTAATGGTGAAGGACCCCCATTTTATACATCATTTTTCATCTGTTATGTTACTATCACTCTGCCAAAAGTTCTAAAGAAGCCCTTGAAGCCGTGCCTGTGACTTTTAATTTCACTAATTATAGATATTTGTTCACCTTGTCATGTGTGTATGTAAAGCAACCAAAGCTTCTTAGATACCAAGCACCTATTACTTTTGACAACTGCAACACACCACTGCAAACATTCTTTCGAGGTAACATCATGTCTATTATACACACCATTTTTATGCAATAAAATGAAAAATGTTATTTCTCCAACCCTTTGTTTGTGAAAGAATGAAAACATAGTTGTTTTCCATGCATTTTCTTCAAATTGTTTAGATTTTATTTTACTGTCATTTAATGTTGTTTACTAAGTGTTTGCACTCTCGTTTTGAACTGGTACGAATATTTCCTTAAGAGTTAGTAGATGTCTTTTGACACATGCTAGTGTGAAAACACTAGCTATAGTTTTGGCGACCATACTGAGTTCAATCCCTATTGATCTTTGGTTTTATTTGACCAGATTTTACAGTTTTTTTTCTTGTTTGTTTTCAGCTTATTTAGGTTATTTGCATTATGTTTTTAGGTTCTCCAATGTGGACTCTTAGGTCTGCACCTTGGAATCAGCCCGGGATCTCCAATCTAGCCCCTTTCGAGGTGATATGTTAAAAAAATATTCTGAGATAGGTCGCACCTATATTACCCTTTTGAGTGGTCGAGTTGCCTAGTTCTTTCTAGAGAGAGAAACCTAGTCACCCTTAACAACCCGATAAGTAAAACCTTCTTTCTACATGCTAAATTACGCCTATCTTCCCCTTTGGAGCAACCTAGTCATCTATTTATTCCTGGAGAGAGAAACTTAGTAGACCCCGACAACTTGATAAGTGAAACTTGCCTCGTAAAGGCTAGGTTTCACCTATCTTCCCCTTTGGAGTGACCCAATCTCACATTTTTTCCCGGAGAGAATGACCCAATTGCTCTGTATGTCTCGATAAGAGTCACCTTCCTCCATAAGCTTAGGTCACCTATTTCTACTAGTTTAAAGCAACTCAGTCACTCAGTTTGTTCAAGAGTGTGTGACCCATTCGCCACATTCTTCTCAATAAGAGTGATCCAACTCTTTTATAGGACATTTTCCTACCTCATTCATGTCTTTTTTCTAGATTTATGACTCTGAAATCACTCATGTACCTTTGATAGGTGTGACCTGCAACTATTTATTATTTTTTAGCTATTTTGCAGCCACCTAGTCCCCCTGTTCAACCTCTGGCCCTTGTAGTCTATTTTGGTTTTCATATACTTTTATTTGTAGCAACCTTCCTGTCCTGCTTACAACCCTTTTTTCTTGCTATAGGATGCTTTGGATCTACTTTTGTGCCCATTCTATAGTGAAGAAGAATATGGTTGAAGTATCAACTACATTTCACGAAATCCATATATATTCCTTAGGATTGCATGTTTCTTGTTTCAGAAAGTTGTGTGTTTAAATCAGTGTTCTCTTTTTCTAAAAAAATATATGTTTGATTATAGTTGAAAAGAAATCAAAAAAGAAAAAAAAATCATTTGGTTCTTTATTTCTATCTTTACATTCAACATTTATTTTTTCAATTACATATATGGTAAACATCTGGTTGGTTCCCACTCCAAGCTTCGAAAGGAGTCATACCATCAAGTTGCTTATGTGGCACCCTATTCTGGATATAGGATGCACATTTTATAGCCTCGGCCCAAAACTTTGGTGGAAAATTTTTAGCCTCCATCATGCAAGTTTCCATATCCTTCAGTGATTTGTTCTTTTTCTCAGCAACACCATTTTGTTGTGGTGTGTAAGGAATAGAATGCTACATCTGGATACTTGCATCTTTGCAATACTGGATGAACTCAGACTTGACATACTCACCACCATTGTAATATCTGAGGATCTTGAGTTTCCTCCCAAACTAGTTTTCAACCAAGGCTCTAAAGACTTTGAAGAGTTCAAAAACTTTAGACTTATTCTTTAGGAAGTAAACCCAACAATACTTGGAAAATTCATCTATGAAGGTGAGTGCATATTTGTCTTGACTCATGGACATATGAGGGAATGGACCAGCAATTTTATTGTGGATCAACTCAAGAGGTGCAGAGGTTCTCTCATGACTATCTCTCTTATACTTTTGCTTTGGGTGTTTTCCTAGGATATGACCTTGACGGACTCCCTTAGAAAACTTGGTCTTTGGTAACCCTATGACCATATATTTTTCACTCAAATCAGAAATATACTTGTAGTTAATATGGCCAAATATTTCATGCTAAATATTTCTTGATTAATTAGCATGAGTAAGAAGAGAATAAGGGTTTGAGTAGGGTAAAAAATGGAAAAAATTGTATACCTTCGAAGTGTGATCAACAACACCTTTTGCTATGACTTTACCATTCGAAATCTATGTGATTTCAAATTCATTGGGGGAGAAGATGAATTTATTTGGAGACTCAGTGTGAGTCATCTAATACACTGATAACAGATTAGAAAAATAAAGTGCAAGTACACCAAGAAAAAATGAAAAATACTTTTGATAGAAGGGTGAAAGAAGAACAGTTCCAAATTGATGACCTGGTGTTAAAATGGGATGCTCCTAAGGAAGATAAGCATGCAAAATTTGACCACATGTGGGTAGGTCCTTATGTTATTACAGGTCACATAGGGGAAAATGCATTTATTTTGGAATATCCAAATGGGGTTTCGTTGGAGTGTAACCCTGTCAATGGAAGATTTTTGAAGCATTACCTATCCTAAGGTGGAGGGTAAAATTTGTACCATAGTTTGTAAATATTTATTTTCTTGAAAGCAGTACATATGGTGAACTGGATATTTTTGAAGCCCGGAGTGAAGGCGCTAAGATTTAGGAGGTTAGCCATTTTTATTTATTTAGAAAAGATATATCAAAGAAAAAGTAAAAAGTTTGGAGATTTGGATACAAAAGTTAGCGCACGTGGTCTACGAGTTCTTTGATACCTCACAGGGAGGATATCATCCCAGGTTGGAGCCAGTTTTTAACACCTATATGTTGAAAAATTGAGGAAGAAGTGTGGTCGAGAAATGATAAAAGGATACATAAAAATTGGCAAATATTGGTAGTCTTGAGCCCCTTATTAAAAGTGCGCATTTTGGTTAATTCATTGCAAAATTCAAAGGTATAGATTTACAAGTATGAAAATATACGGTTGACAATTGATCCACTGGGGAAAAGTTGCTCAAATGAGAAGTTTTGACGGAGAGGCAAAGGTGGTTAACGAGGAAAAAATATCAATGGATAAGTAATAAAGTAAATAAAATCTACGGTTGTGGTACAGTCCACGGAGTAAATATGCACACTTGAAAAAATGAGAAAGGCTAGCGGATTGCATAAAACAAATTTTGATCCAACGGTTTACACAAAAATTGCAATATTATCAATGGTCATTATCTTTTTCGGAGTGCAAAGATGCGAGATGATTAAAAAGGATGAGTGGTAGCGGAATTTAAACCACTTGCCACGTGGTGACTTTTGGTGAGTTTCGCTGAGGAAAGCGGTAAAGGAAAACCCACTTGGTAAGGGCACATGAATAGTCCATTGTATAAAAAGTGAAGTTGACCTAGGTAAAATTAATTTCAATTGCACGCTGTGGGTGAAAGAGAAGTGGACAGTGCACCATATTTTCCAAAGTCAACTTCTACGTATCCACAGTTACAGGTAAGCCTTGAAACGCTGAAACTTTGTTTGAAGAATTGTCACCATTGTTTATTATGGAGAAGGAATAGGGTTCAGGAGTATTATATAGAGTCTTGGATGAGAGAGAATAGGTTGTTGTTGATAGGGAGAAGAATGTATGTGACCCTATTCTGTCAGTTGGTAGTGTATCAATTTCAAAGGAGCATTTGTGGCAGTATAATTCGCAAGGGAATGATATTCTAAATTTCTACAGTTCTTTCTCATATTATTTTGCTATTGAACAAACCATATCTTTTCCCAAATTTGTCGAATGGTGCGCAAATAGTTATTCCTCCTCCGAAAGAGTTATTATGAGCCATACCACATCAAAAATACTTTGTAAAGATGATGTGAAAACTGCTCGCGGGATATTGAGTACACCTAATAATTTCCCTGATAGTTGTGAGTCTTTAAATGAACAGGTCTTAATTGAAATGTATAAAAATTGTAGAACAAAGTTGAAAAAGGATCAGAATGATGAAAAATAAATTATGGAAGAATTGATGAGTCAAACTCATGTTGACACTGATTTACCCCTTGTAAATATTGAAATACCATTAAATGAATTTTCTGCAGATGCTCTATTAGTTCCTATGTCACAAGTAAGTCTAAAGGATGTGGAGATTAAAGAATTAAAAGATGAAAACGAAAAAATCAAATCAGAATTGGCTTAAGAGCATAGAGGAGAAGAATAAAACATGCAATGATAAAATCCAATTGCAGAAATAGTTCAGTGAATTAAAAGAAAGAAGTACAGGAAGAGATCCTCTACAGGGAGCTAAACATTTAACTTGGGATACATTATCTGTGGAAATCACCAATTTTAGGCATTATTTAAGTTTTATTGATGAATAAAGTGCACTAGTCAATTTAGCTACTCAAAGATTGAAGTTGGCCAATGAAACCATGGAAAAGAAGCCTTTGAATACTGCTCACAATGCTTTGAATTTCTTAAATTCTTTAACATATCACAATTTTTAGGACATTGGGATTAAGGACAGAGTAGCAATTGTGTTGTGGGAAAAGAAGTTTATAAACAAACATCAACTCATAAAAGTGGTGCAGGACAAGGTGAATACAATGTTTTCTCAAATAAAGGATTTCAGGCTTGCTTTTAAAGATCTATTTGATGATGGTCTCCCTTCTTTTTGGGATGACGGAGGAAGGTTATTTTCCCAGGAGCAATATCATAGTTTATTGGTACAGAATCGCATGGACCATTCCAAGTTTGAAGATTTAGTTAAAGGGTTAACAGGAAAGATCATTGTGGAAAAATTGACAAAGGACTTTGAGATATTAGAGAAGTTTTTAATTATTAAGAAAGGATTGCCTTCCTTGTCTTATGAAGCTTATGTGGATTTGGAGGTGTCAATTAGTGAGATGACAGAATACGACATCCCAAATGCAGAACAAAGGAAGATCGTGGAGAAATTTGGAAAGACCAAGTACATACTTCATTCATGAAGACAAGTGTTGCAGTTCATGAAGCTGTTTGTTCGAGATACCTTGCAGTTACTAAGTTTTCCATAATCGAGCAATATGTTGTTTGAATCAAAGCATGCAATTATTATTCCTAGTTATTAGGGATATGGTTACAAAAACTTTGATTAACATTAATTGGTTATTGATCTTCTTGGGAAGAAACTATCTTTGTATATATTTGAATTTATTTGATGTATTGGAGGTTGGAACCCATATGTTTGGACCGATGTTTTTGAGAAATTATTATTTTTTAATGAAATAACAAAGTCGAATGTTGGTTGATCTTCAAAGATTCATGTGTCGTTTATGTTACAGTATGTGCCTTCTTTCCATGTGATTGTCTTCTAAGTGTTTACATTTCATTATGTTTTCTTTCATATATGAACATAGTGTTTAATAGTTTCAGAATTCATACACGTTATGCTCTAGCTATTGTTTCAGATATTTCACAAATATTTCTTCTAAAGTTGATATGGAATTCATCTTGTGATGCTCTATATTGATGGACTGTTCATGTTTCTCTCCTATTGCCTGAACATCAATGAATAACTGTGATTGGATGATTATCTTTCCTTTGTTGGGATTCCATGTATGAAGCTTTGCATTATCTTTATCTGTTTTGACTCCATTGCCCAATGGTTATATGTGTTGTTTCAACCATCTGCAAAACTTAAATTATTGATTTCAATATCTAGACCTGTTAAATTTATATATGAGAGATCCCTCTCCAGAAAGAAAATCCAGTTTATTTCTAAAAGAGTTTTTTTGTTGTTACCTTAAGATTACCTTTCACAACCTTGGGTATATTTTGAGTGCTAACACGAAATCTATGTGATTTCAACTTCACTGGGGGAGAAGATGAATTTCTTTGGAGACCCAGTGTGAGTCATCCGATACACTGACAACAGATTAGAGGCAAGACCTAGAACATAAAACACATTATTGAAATTACCATGGTCAAGATCAATCCTACCCTTTCCCATACTGGCAGTCAAAGAGTTGCCTCCCAAAACTATTGGTGGACCTTTCGACATGTCAAGAGAGGAAAATATCTCCCTTGTCGAAACCATATGTCTTGAAGCTCCAGAATCATTGATGAAGCTACATGAGCTTGAGGTGCTAGTAACCAAGGCATGTACTCTCTCCTTGTCTTCTGAACTTGGTCCTCCTTCCCTCTTCTTTGAGTAATCAGGAAGGGAGATGTTGTTCTTCTCCAGGAATTGGGTCAACATGTCAATTTTATTTTTCATACAAGATCTCTCAGGATGATAGCCCTTACTGTAGTATGCGCACTTGCTCATTTCTCCTTTATTCTTCTTCTTCTGGGGATTCTTCTTGGAGCCTAAGGACTCCTCTTGAGAATTTTCCTTGTCTCTCTTTTGCTCATGTGGCTTTTTAGCTTTTTTCTTGATTTTTGAATCCACCTTTGAAACTCCAGCAACCAAATCTTGGTATTTGGAAGGTTTGATGGTGTCCATCATCACCAATTTATCTTTCTTTTGAGTGAGGGATTCCATGAACTCAACAAGCTTAGGCATATTCTAGGTTCAAGCTGTCAATTTAGTGACATAGAAGGTAGAAACAAACAATGAATAGTCAATACCAATATTTTAGAGAATGGTCAAAACTATTTTATCCTCCTTTTCAATCCCACATTGTTTTAACTGCAAAACAAGGGTCTTAAACTTGGTAAAATAGAGTTGCAATGATTCAAAGATACTAGGACTCAAGGAGATCAATTCATTCTCGATTTGATGTCCTCTCATATCATTTTTATTTCCAAAAATATCTTCAAGCTTCTACCAAACCTCATGGGGAGATGTCAATGAATCAAGATGAAAGAGGAGGTCTCTTGAAATACTTAAACACAAAATCCCATAGACCTCATCCCTCCTGTTGTGCCATTTGATTTTCTCTGCACTTGCATCTATAGAGACATTTATCTCTCAAAAATATCTCCATATCATATTTCCATTCAAATAAATTGAATGGAATCAAGATGATCCTTTGAGATTGGTCCATATCTCAGCTCCTGTGTCCTTCAGTCAGCAGAATGCGCTCCCATTCAGTGATGTCAAACCTAAAATAACAATTTGGAAAGAGATAAATCGATATAAAAAGGATATTATACCATGTGTAAATTTAACCCAAGAGATATATCAATTACACTCACAAAATTGCTAATCAAACATGTAAAATTCACACAAAAGGAGACTGAAATTGGAGAATAACTTAATCGTGTATTGAATAAGTGTACATAATCCAACCATATGAAGTAATAGGATTCTAAAATATATAATTACATGAGATATTATAAAGCACTATGTTTCTATTCGAATTGGTCAAAAAGTAGGCTTACTAAATCAAGTCAAATCCCCCATAGGTGCAAAAAGAACTTTCCAAATCTATGAAGATCCTCAGGAATTAGCTAAAGAAAGTGGGAAAGCTAATAATTGGTTGAAATAAAACTCATTGATGCTTTTTTTTGGATAAAAGGAAGGAGGATGATGTGGTCAAAAAACAAGGCAAGTTCCCCTAGACTAACTTTTCCTTTATGCCTTAAAACTGCTATAAAGCAAGGCTACTTTCAAAAAAAGAAGATATGTGCTTTAAGGAACCAGGAATAAAGCAGACATGCTAAATATGTTTCCAGGATGATTCCAAAGTGCTCCATGACCCATTTTATCAAGTATTGACTTTTAGGAACATGTAGAAGTCAACTAGCATAGACAGGGAATCTAGGAATCTAGGAATAAGACAAAAATGATTTAATTAATATCAAATATGGGTAACTATGGGTTGATTATTCTAACATTTTGGCCACTTTATTGTCACTCACCTTCTATATCATATGATTATAGTGGGTTTTTTTATCTTTTTTTTGGCCTGAGAGCCTCTTTGTTATGAGATCTCCTCTTGAATTTTTGGTTTCATTATTATTTTCAAGCCTTTTTCACTAAGTGCCCCTTTTATTGAGAGATCTCCTCTTTCACACTCAGTTGCATTAAGATTTTGAGCCTATTTTTAGAATGTACATGTTTCACATTCACACATTTGTCACTATTCCTCCTTCAAGGTAGTCTCATAGACTTCATGGGAAATCTCCAAAGTATGGTTACTCATAATGCATTCATTGGAACCTAGTTCAACACACTTCTCCATCATCAGGATCACTTCTCGAGACACTTGAGTTTGATTCTAAGTCCTCTTAGTTCGATTCACCCATATACTCACCCGCACATATCCCCATGGATACCAGCATAGATATCCTTATTTCTTATAGAAATACTATATCCACATCATTAATCACATTCATGAGTGGCATTGGTGACAAAGCTTATGCAAGATCAAACTAGAGGATATTATTTTCCTGGACAAGTTCCTAAAGTCCCTCATCCTAGACAATTCCAAGGATGTGGCATCCTAGCACCCTCATATTGAATAAGATTCTATTATCAATCGCAACAGTTTGACTTTAAATATGCATAGTTAAGTTACCTATACACCATCTTGTCTGAATCTCCATTTAGAGACTCTCTTCACAAGGATCCACTAGGGGCGTCTCATTCCGTAGATAGTGTCATTTTCAATGTCTTGTGACATTAACCTTCAGACTTAACACAACTAGTATGGTTCAAACAAAAAGAACATTCCCCGTGACAAGGCCACCTACTCCACCTCTGTGGACCTATCTCTACATCTACCCATACCTTTAACCAATAGGAACCCAAAATTTCTCAATTTTCCTTTGCATCTCATTGTAAACAATCCCTATGCTCGGACTACTACCAATTACAGTATTGTGGATGACTTAGTACAATCCCCCACTATCATGTCAACTTTGGAAGTGCTCGAGAATTGCCCCATGCAATGCAAATTCTTACTTTCTACCTTGTGGGATATTGATCCAATTCATTTCCATTTAATGACCTTCAACTTGGATCAATCAGAGCCCCAAATTATTTCTTTCATCTCCCTTCATATTCATGTGTCAGTCTGAAACATATTCATCCAACAATGCATTATTGACGAGGGTGCATCTACATGCGTCATGTCAACCTTTGTTTGGAAAAAAATTGGGTCACTTAAGTCAGACCCTTCTACCATAGCCTTACCCACTTATTATGGTCATGCTACTCAACCCCATGGGATTCTCCCAAATGTTCCTGTCGAGTTAGTAAAAAATAACCATTTTGATTGACACTGATTTCATCAACGCTTAGTTTGATTACAACCTCCTCCTTGGGAATGGCTATATGTTGTTGGACACAATGGCCACAATGAGAGGGGGGGTGAATAAGTGTGAGAGAAATTATAAAATCTTTACCTTCTTTTAATCAATCAGAGTATATCAATTATTATGTCATCAATTGCATAATCAAATTCATCATGATTAATAAGCACAACATCACATCAAAAGAGACACAAGAATATATGGAATTTTTATCTTTATTTACTGTACGTGGAAGACAATAATATTCTCGATTACCATCAGTACCAACTGATGAAAAGAGCACCAACTCTCATAACAGGACCCAACCTGGTTTTCTTAGCTCCAACTAAGAAGGGTTTTAGGAGTCCAATCCTCAAGTGCAAGAATATTCTTGCAAAAAATCATATGGATCTACTGCACAACAAAACCTTTTCTCTGCACATCAATCTCTGCTCATCACTCTGCTGGTCAACATTGCTCATCAATATCTGGTCAATATGCTCATCACTTTTGATCAACATTGTTGCTCATCATAGCTTCTCATCACAATATACTAATAAGTCATTTCACTGACATACACTACCCATGTATATCATTGTACACCTCATCATACATAATTACTGAATAGGTAAGTATGCTCTACTTTCACTAAAAATAAGGCATGCATCATCATGCATAATCATCTTAGGTATGCATCATCATCATAGGTTATGCATCATCATCATAGGGTATGCATCATCATCATAGGTTATACATCATCATCATCTAATTCTGCATCGTTTATACATCATCATTATCAAGTATACATCATTGTGCATAGGAGAGAATCATCACACTATGGTATGCATGTACATCATATTGTATAGGAGTGTATCGACATCATAGAGTATACATCATTATCACATGTATTATCATCATAAATTATATCATAGCATAGCATAAAGGAATGCAACATCATAATCATAGCTTCCATAATGACTCCAAATATATATACCAATATAGAGGCTCACATAATAAGATCAAATATGAACTCTATCCATGAGAGACATGTTCCATCAGAAGAATGAACCATACCTTTCTGAAGATAACAATATGAAGAAATAGTAAATAAACCAAAATAATCTCTATATCATTTCATCACATATCCATCATAACAATCTTTTCAACGAGCCAATAATTTTGTAATTCTGATTCCATATGAGAAAGCTATGCCAATTTTAGTGAAGATGACCAAACATTTCTCTGTAAAAACAAACTGCTCCACTACCACTATGAAAAAAAATTATACCAATCTCCACAAAATCACTTCACTGCATCCATCATTGACTAGTTTTTGATGTGTTTATATACACATTAAAGTGGACATGTTTCATGCTAGATGACTTGTCTTCATAGGTAAGAGTGGTAAGAGTTTTAATTTTTAATTAAAAATTGTAATTTTAATTTTTAATTTGACTTTTAATTGTCACACAAACTTCTTACCACTTCAATGGTCAAACCTTACCAAAGAATTTCATGTATTTTATTTTCCATGTAATAGGGTTCCACCTTATAACCCATATGTATGACCAAGGACTTCAAACTTCTTACCACTTGAATGGTCAAACCTTACCAAAGAATTGCATGTATTTTATTTGCCATATAATAAGGTGTCCACCACATAAGCCATATGTATGACCAAGGATTTCAAACTTCTTACCACTTCAATGGTCAACCTTATGTATTTTTATTAATTTTATTTTAAAACATCCTTCAAAGTTAACCACATCATTTAAAATTCATGGGAGTGTGTCATCCACATATTCATAGGGTTGCATCAACCCATTAGGGATTTTAATGGCATGCCATGTCCAAGGTTCCATCATCGGATTCAAGCTTTTCACTAAAGGTACCAACATCAATCCAATATGTGTTTGGTTTCATTAACCACATCAAATGCAAGCAAAGGGCATCAAGGTCTTCGCAAGGTTCCATGACTTCATTAAGTCACCAAAGACCACATCATCATGCCATCTAACCATGTAAAGTGAAACTAGTTAGCTCCATGACCATTGCAAGGGCATCATGGTATTCATTAGGGGTTCCAAGCCTTCGTGGGATTCTTCATCATACCAAGGACATGTTCATGGGTTTCATAGATTATCAAGGACGATACAACATCATCATCATCATACAAGATCTCCATGACCCAACAATGGTTGCAAGATACTTACACCATCAAGTGTGGGTCCAAGGGCTTCATCAAGGCTTCTTAAACAAGTAGGAAGCTTCATAGGCTTCTTAAACTACCTCAAAAACACTAGGATACCCTCAAGGGTCAATATCCATCATGACATCATCTATGGGGTATATGGGTCTTCTCATGGGGTACTATGATACCATCATAGCATGACTGACCACAAAATGGGTCATTAATGATTCTAGAACCCATCTAGGGGTTCTCCATCATCCATGAAGGTTTTAGGACCATATCCATGGTCTTGATCAACATCAGTAGGGTCTTCATCATATTCAATAAGGTCATGGCTCCAAGATCCATCCTTGTGGGTACATGGACCTTGTCAACAGGGTACAAGGTGATTCAAGGCACAAACCCACTCTGTAAGTGGTACAAGGCTCAAACCCACTTTTTAAGGGGTCCAAGGCACTAAAAGTGGGACATGGTGGGATCAATTATCATTTTTGGGGCCACTACAAGTCCATGTTGGCATCAATGACAATTTCAACAACAATCTCCCCCTTTTCCATTGATGACAACAAATCATGCTCCCCTGTGAGCATGTTCCCCTTTAGTCTTCATCTCTCCCTTTGTCTTCATCTCTCCCCCTTTGGCATCAATGGCTAAGGGTGACTATATGTCTGCATCTGAAACCACTCATCACTAATCATTGCTCGGGCCCCTATCAATATGAATGATCCTAGGACCTATCTGTATACTTGGAGTAACCATTATTTCTCCCTTGAGTTCATCCTACAGCCTCATGAACTCAAGGTGTGCTAAGGTCTTTGAGAGACCTTACACTTGGTTTTCCATATGGTGACCATCCTCCCTGCTCTGATCAACCTCTCCTATGTATAACTGCTTGGTCTTATTCATCCATACTTGCTTCTTCGCATCTGTCCTTTTAGCATGTGTTCATTCATCTTTACTGGATTTTCTTGATGATATGTATGGGAAACTTCGTAAGGATTTTTTCCATGTACTCCAACAATATTGATATTTGTTCCCAAGGCCACTTCAACTATAACACCTCATCGTATGACAATATGCAGCAATGTGACCAACATGGTTGCATGTCCAACACCTGACTGAGCTATTATAACTTCCAACACTTATTTGATCAATATCATTTCTCCATGCCCGAGATTATCCCTGACTGTAGGAATTTGTCTATTGGTCTTCAAATCCTCCTGCATTAGTCTTCTTCCAAGGTTCACTGGTTCTTCTTGCATATGTGTAGGAGGGACTCTTCCTCGATTGACTTCTTTGACTTGAACACTCTTGGGCTTTGTGACCAAACCCACTTAATGTGTAGCATCTAAATGTGTGACATGTGGCAGAAAAATTTCCAACTTGTTTACATGTCCAACATCTAACTGAGTCACTGGGCCTTCCATGACTTCTTCTTCCATAGAGTCTACACTCCACAGCTTTATGACCAAAGTTATAACAAAAATAACAATAACAATTGAATCCACTTTCATACCGGGGATTTTTAGTTGTTTCTTTTCTGAGATTTCTTTGAGGAATCGGCCTAACTACTTGTTGTAATTTTGAGCTTCCAAACTCCTTTTTTTCATGTGCATGTGCATGGAAACAAAGTTGGACGTTGATGGACTTGCTTCTCGAGTCTTCGGAGACCAAGTGCCATCTTCATATTTTTCTTTGTCCTTCTTGTAACCTATACCATTTTTGTCGAGCGGAGTTCTCTGGAAATCCAACATCTTATCTAAGACAACTGGAATGTCTTTGAACTTGAAAAAAACTTCATTCTTCTCACATTTCTTCCCGAGACCAACTACCTTCATTTCCATCTTCTGGATTGTCTCCTCCTTTTCTTCCTACTAAATCTTCAATATTTCTTCTATCCTCTTGGCTTCCTCCAGCTGAGTCTTCAGATCATGATTGACCTCTCTAGTTTCTTCAATATCTTCAACATGCTCTTCTAGTTCTTCCTTTTGACTGATCAACTCAGTCTTTAGTTGTTCAAATTTAGCATCCTTGTCTTTCATTTGATCCCGCAACTCTTTGTCCTCATTTTTGAGATTCATAAGAAACACTTTCATTGTCATGGTCTTCTACTGATATTCATTCAAGGATTCCAAGATTTTCTTTTTGAACTTCTTGAAGTCATTCTGGTTTAGATTTACTATGTTCAGAAACTAATTGGCTCTAAGATCAATATTTAGAAACGTGAGATGTATCTCATGTGCAGTATTTGATATCCCTTCATCATCATCTGCAAGAACCTTCTCAATTTCATCAAATAAGATATCATTACAATCACAAGAGCCCATACATTTACTGGAGTCCTCTTCTTGCTTCTCTTCTTCTTGATTTATCTCTTCTGGGGGCTTGTCTTCTAATTCCTAATCTGTATTTTTGGGTTCTAGTCATGCCTTCTGATACACACTCTCCAACTTGAACCATGGCTCTTTGGATGAAGTGTACTCCCCTATAATTTCTTTCGTTGAATTGGTAAGTCCATCCATGAGGAACTTAAAGGCTATAGTATTGTTGTTATTTGATTCCTTTTGTGTAGCTGATTTTCCCTTCTTATTTGATGGAGCGAGTGGATTGATCACAATCTCCCAAACGCCAAACTTATTCAAATATACTTTCATTTTGCTCCTCCAACTTAAATAATATGTCATATCAAGTACAGGAACATCATTGCTTAATGACTCTTCTTTTGCTTCCATTGTGTCTCCATGGATATCCTTCAAGCTTGATAGGATTATGACGAAGGCCTGCTATGCTACCAATTGTTGGACATAATGGTCACACCAAGAGGGAGAGTGAATCAGTGTGAGAGAAATTATAAAATTTGTACCCTATTTTGATCAATTAGATTATATCAATCATTATGTAATCAATTGCATAATCAAATTCATCATGATTCATAAGCACAACATCACATCAAAAGAGATAGAAGAATATATGGAATTTTGATCTTTATTTATTGTACATGGAAGAAAACAATATTCTCGATTACAATCAACACCAACTAATGAAAACAACACCAACTCTCATAATGGGACCCAACTTGGTTTTCTTAGCTCCAACTAAGAAGGGTTAGAGGAGTCCAATCCTCAAGTGAAAGAATATTCTTGCAAGCAATCATATGGCTTTCTTGTATAACCAACCTCTGCTTTGTATATAAATCTCTTCTCATCACTCTGTTGCTCAACACCTCTCATCAATCTCTGGTCAATCCGCTCATCTCTGTTGATCAACAATGCTGCTCATCACAGATTCTCATCACTACTGCTCATCTTTGTATCTCATCACAATATACTGATAAGTCATTTCACTGCCATACACTACTCATGTACATCCTTGTACACCTCATCATACACAATTACTGAACAAGTAATTATGCTCTACTTTCACTGAACATAAGCCATGCATTGTCATGCATCATCATCACAGGTATGCATCATCGTCATAGGGTATGCATCGGCATCATAGGGTATAAATCATCATCATCTCAACGTGCACCATTTATACATCATCATCAGCAAGTATACATCATATGGAATAGGGGAGCATCATCACACTATGGTATGCATGTACATAATATTGTATAGGAGTGCATCAACATCATAGAGTGTACATAATTATCACATGCATTATCATCATAAAGTGTATCATATCATAGCATAAAGGTATGCAACATCATAACCATATCCTCCATAATGACTCCAAATATATATACCAATATAGAGGCTCACATACTAAGATCAAATATGAACTCTATCCATGAGAGACATCTGTCATCAGAAGAATGAAACATACCTTTCCTAAGATCACAAGATGAAGAAATAGTAGACAAACCAAAATAATCCCTATATCATGCCATCACATAGCTCTCGTAACAAGATTTCCAACGGGCCAATAATTTTGTAATTCAGATTCCGTATGAGAAAGCTATGCCAATTTTAGTGAAGATGACCAAACATTTCTCTGTAAAAACGAGCTGCTCCTTTGTTGTTGCAAAAAACCTTAGACCAATATCAAGAAATTCACTTCTCTACATCCATCATTGATTGTTTTTAGATTTTTTTATATGCACATTAAAGTGGACATGTTTCATGATGGTCGACTTGTATTCAAAGGTAAGAGTGGTAAGAATTTGAATTTTTAATTAAAAATTGTAATTTGAATTTTTAATTTGACTTTTAATTGTCACACAAAATTCTTACCACTTCAATGGTCAAACCTTACTCTGTGTGATGTTTTGGGTCATCCTACCCAAAATTGTGATGTGTTTCCCCTTTTATTTACTCACATGCAAACTCTAGATGATGTTTCTAATTAGAATGTCGTAGTCTTCCATTTTCTTGACTCTAACCAACCACGAAACAAGTCTTTTCACACAAATCATCCTTGCGCGATCCATGGTATTTACGGACACTACCCTCACCATTTCCTAGACTTGTATGAGTACATATTAGTGTTGTCTAACTTATGTAGACTCTCCCTAGTGTCTTAAGTCACTATGAGGAAGTTCACTTTTTGACGTCTTCTTCGAATGAGACAAATACCATCTATGTTATCTCATCACATAATCAAGTGTCCATGGAATCTGACCCTTATGATCTCACTACCCAATGTTTCTACAATGATGAGGATATCCCTGAAGCTCTAACATAACTTGAATTTCCTTGGGATTACATGCACCATATAGCATACTTCATTCCTAAGGATTCAAGTGCACCTTCCTCTGATAAGTTCTCTGTGGATTCGAAATACTTCCTCCCTCATGGTCACATTGATTGGTTCAAAAACCCAATCCTATCCCCTCATTCCTTTGAGGAAAGGAAGATGGCCAACATATCACCCACTATCCAAGTAGATATTTCTATCAAATGAGACATCACTGAGGATATTATGTTAGGTTTTACTTACACCCTTGATGAGTTTGTCGCCTATAAGGCACTCTTCCAATAGTTATTTTTTATTTTTTCGATTGGTCCTACACTAAGATTCCCATTGATGTAATTGTAACTTTGGAATGTTTCACTTATGTATTGTACCCCGATGTTTATTCCGGGAAGTGTCTGTAATGTATTTGAGTCATGTCATGCCCTGATGTTCACATCAAGAGATTCAATAATGTAAACAAGTCATGTCAAGTCATTGTGCGTAACCCTCCTATTGTTCAAGGGTTAAAGTCCCTGCAGTTGTGGGGCCCTAGGGTTATTAAAATATCCTAGAGAAGTTGACCCTATGTGATTTATTGTAAGTCGGTGCAATATTCCCCACCATTTTGTTAAGGATAACCCTCCTTGTTGGTCGAAGGGGCAAATTCCCCACAAGTTGTGGGGCACTAGGGTTATTAGACTCTCCTAGAGATGTCAGCTCTAGTAAGTAATTGCTAAGTGAAGCCGACATAATGGAGTGGAAATTAAGTGAATGTAAGAATATAAATAGAGAGTGATCCTCTCTATTTATCACACACATACTCACTCATTGGGGCGCATGAGTGAGAGAGAAGTTGTTGGGACAAGAGAGAGACTACTATTGTCGGGAGATCATCTTTATGTTTTCGGGTTTTACTTTTGGTGCTGATTTTATCTTTGAGGAAGTTACAAGGTTTTCTCCTTTATGGCTTCCCCAAGGAAAATTCTTTGTGTCTCTTGTCTCTTGTGTTTATTGATGTGCATGTTATTCTCATAGTTAAAGATACTAAGATCATAATGCTAGCTTGAATGATAAAAACCTAACATGGTATCAGAGCTTACCTGAGAAGAAGACATTGTGCAGCTATATAAGATAGTGATTATTAATTTTTGGGTCTCTCTCCACAATCCATCAGCAAAAGTATGCTAGGCTAACTCTCCATTGAAGGGCGCATCTTTCTGTCGAAGCGGAATTCGATTCCGAGCATTTTCAGTTTTTGGTGCGAAAAATTAGGGCTTCTTACAGAAGAGGAATTTTTGAGTGATCCCAGCATAGGATTTCTCTCCTCATCAAAATTGAAGTTTAGAGACCTAGGTCGATATTTTTGGTTGGGTGAAACTCCAAGAAAGTCAAACCCTAGTTTGACCCCGAGCCGGAAAAACCCTAAAATACTAAAACTATTAAGTTTTGGTACTTTCTCTATATATCGGGATTGGATAAAGATCAGGATCTAAAAATTTCATAGGATGAATATAAAATCCTAATTTACATTGTATCCAAAATTCAGATCAGATTCACCATATTCTATCAAATATGATCCCTCCCAGTTAGGGTTATAGCCTCTCCCAGGATTCATCCCCAAACAGGACACCTAGGGATAATTACTATATCTAGGGATACGAAGGTCCAAATTAAATTTCCAAAGATGTTCCATAAATTGAACAAACTATACTTTTTTTTATCCAAGTTTCACACCCATAAGTTAAAACAGTGACACGGTTCAGTCCGTACAACTTTGCTATGTTGAACCGTCCTGAAATAGGTCACCTTGGGAAAACGATCCTAAGTCCTAATTGGTGATTCAAATTCTTATGAAACCTATGGTGTTGGAATAGGGACATATGAAGTTACCTCAGTCCAAATTTTCAGACACATATGAGTAGTAATTTCGGAGATACCACAGAAACAGTATCAGGCATTTCTGTAGAAGAAATTGGAAAACTAGGGCTTCCTGTTCTGGGAGTTTCCCTCCACTGTTTTCAAAAAATGAGTACATTGGACAGCTCACCTTGAAGAGGTCTATCTTTCTATCCAATCAAATCTAAAATATTCCAAATTTTGAAAATTAGGGTTTCTCTGACAAACCCTATATCAGCCAGCTGTGGAACCAGGACGGACACCTCAAATCGTTGACAACTTCCAAGCATGGAAGTATATGATCTCTCTGAAGAAAATGAATTGGAAACCTACATAAAACGATCCATAGGGAGATGAGGCTAAAATAATTACACAAGAAGAACCTGGTTAAGGCCAAAAATATCATTGTTGATTCAATCATGGATCACCTTGTACCACAAGTGTCTTCCCTAAAGACACCGAAAGAGATGTTTGATTCCTTGACCAAGCTATTTGAAGGGAAGAACATAAATAAGAAGATGACCTTAAGAGTTGAAGAATGTGAAGATACAGAATGCTGAGAACATACAGTCATACTTTACGAGGGTCTCTCAAATCAAAGAACAACTTGTATCAGTAGAAGAAGAAGTGGAGAATGCAAAAGTGGTGATAGCCACCTTAAATGGCCTCCCAGGATCATGGGATTCATTCATGCAAGGAATGTGTGCCAGAAGGAAGTGATTACTTTCAGCAGAATATGGGAAGAAGAAGAAGCTCGACTCATAATAAGAGAAGAGAAGATGGGAGCAACTGAAAATCAAGCTCTTACCATCCAAAGAAGATCCCTCAAGTGATGAGGAATATGAAGAACTCAACTCTTGAAGAACCTCTTATCCATCTTAGCATTTGGATAAGAAATGATGTTATTATGAATGAAGAAGATGATGAAGATGAAGGCTCAAGAAGGGGTCTACCCACGAAACAAATAAAGATAAGTATTCAATTGTCATTTCATGATATTGTTTTTTGTTATGCATTCGTTTATATTCAGTTGATGTATTATGCATGATAGAATGCTTGCATTAATGACAGTATACTACTAATATGCATGTAATGGGTAAGTAGCTCATGGTGCTATACAATTCTCCATTTCTACTTATCTAGAATGAAACCTCTTTGCTGACATATTGGATTAGCGCACAATCTCAATGTTGTCCTGGTACAGATGGAAGGCATCTAGAAAGTTTCCGTGAGATATGGATGAATGTTGTATTGGCTAAAATAGTTGAATGATCATATATTTATGCATAAGAGTTTTCCATTATGAATATTCCATATGAAATGTTTCTAACCATACAAATGCATTTGACTTGTAGGAAAGATCACATACATAATCGCCTACAAGAAAAGAAGGATGAGACTTGTTCCAAATAACAAGTGATGACAGTTCAAGATAAAGAATAATATGACGAATGCAGTGACATCATTGATGCAGAGCCTTTCAGCTATGAAGAAGTAACCAAAAAGAAAGGGAAGACCAGTTCAAGAATAATGATGTCTAGGATGCAGTATCGATATGTGAAGGGAAGTTCATAGTTCCATCATGCATTAGATGGAAACATCATGGGATACAAGGAAAGATTCATAGCATGAGGCTTCTCACAAAAAGAGTGCATAGAGTATGAAAGACATAGGGAGTATGATGCTTCACTTCAAAGGGAGTGACTACAGAAGATCCTAAGGTTCGACATAGCTTACTGGTGACTCTAGGCTTTACTGAGAGTAAAGAGGATTCCAACCTTTTCCTCAAGGTTGAAGGTGGAATACCATTGATGCTCCTGTTATATGTCGATGACTTGTTCCTGACAGAATTTGCAAGAAGGAGACTTGTTGCCGAGTTCGAGATGAAGGACTTGGATATGATGCAATACTTTCTAGGCATGGAGGTGTGGCAGAATCTCTCTAGGACAAGGGAAGTATGCAGTAGAGATCATGAAGAGGCTCAGGATGATGGACTGCAAGGCCATGACCCCACCTATGGCATCAAACCTGGAGCTACTAAGTGTTTTTTCATTAGAGTCGGTTGATGCCACGTTATATCATTAGATGATTGGGTCCCTGATGTACCTAACGAATACGAGACCAGATATTTGCTTTGCTGTGAACACCTTGAGCCAATTCCTGACAGATCCGAGACATGTTCACTTGATTGTTGCAAAGCATATTCTAAGGTACCTAAAGGGTACAGTTGATTATGGGCTCAAGTATTAGGCGAATCAAAATATTAACTTGGAAGGTTATGGTTATTCAGATTGGGCAAGCAGTGCCATTGATAGGAAGAGCACTTCAGAGTGTTGCTTCAGTATGGGATCAGGTGTGATCTCTTGGTTTAGTAGGAAGCAATCCTGTGTGGCATTGAGTAAAACTGAAGCAGAGTATGTCATAGCTTGTTCAGCTAGTTGTGAGGCAGTATGGCTGAGGAAGCTATTGTCTGGTTTATTTGATCTCTGGTTAGATGCTACTTGTATATATTGTAACAACCATAGTTGTGTGAAGTTGTCAAAGAACCCGGTGTTCCATGACAAGTCGAAGCATATCGAGATCAAGTATCACTATATCAGGGATATGGTGCAGAGAGGAGTAGTGAAGCTCCAGTATGTTGTGACAGATGAATAGATAGTTGATGTGTTGATGAAGCCATTGGCCAAAGTGAAGTTTGAGTACTTCAAGGAGAAGCTTGGTGTTTTCCAGATTGAGGTTCCCTCCAAGGGGATGTGATGATTCTGTGAGCCATTCTAACATGTTGAGAGGATTAGGTTCCTTCCATGGTCATATGTAAGGGCAATGCCATTCTGTCATGGTGAGAGGATTGGTTCCTTCCATGTCAGATATGAGTGCTGATCCATTCTGATATGACTATAGGATTGGTTCTTACATGATCAGATATAAGGGCTATCTCCATTCTTTGAATGGAGGTACCTGGTAAGTTACCAGGAATACTCAGTCTAGGACTAGGGGCCATTCTGATATGACTATGGGATGTAGTCTCACATGATCATATATAAGTGTAGGGCCATTCTGATGTGATTGAGGAATATGTTCCCACTTGATCAGATATAAGGGTTGATGTCATTCTCTAAGAGAATGGAGGCACCTGGTCAGTTACTAGGAACCCTCAATATGAGACTGAGAGCCATTCTGACATGGTGAGAGGATTAAGGTCCTTCCATGGTCAGATGTAAGGGTTGGTCCATTCTGACATGGTGAGAGGATTAAGTTCCTTCCATGGTCAAATGTAAAGGCTGGGCCATTCTGACATGGTGACAGGATTAAGTTCCTTCCATGGTCAGATATGAGGGCTGGGCCATTCTGACATGATGGTGGATGTGTTCCTCTCATGGTCAGATGTGAGTGCTAGGCGTGCCTTTCTGACAATTCAAGGTCAGATGTAAGTGCTGGGTGGGCCATTCTGACTTAGGGTCAGATATAAGAACTGAAGAAGACCTACATGGAGGCTAGGCCTATAACCAACATGAAAAAGGGCTGGCTCTGTAGAACTTCCTGTGATGAGAAGAATCATGAGATAGCACCCAGTGATGATCCAGATCCAGTGATGATAATCCTGCAGTGATGATCCAGATCCAGTAATGTTGATCTAGCAGTGATGATCTAGATCCAGTGATGATGATCCAGCAGTGATGATCTAGAGCGAGTGATGATCTAGATCCAGTAATGTTGATCCAGCAGAGATGATCTAGATCAAGTGATGATCCATATTCATTGATGATGATCTAGCAGCGATGATCTAGTAGGGATGATCCAAATCGAGTGATGATCTAGATCCAGTGATGATGATCCAAATCAAGTCACTCATCCAGATCCAGATGAAGATGACTTGAAGATGAAGATGACCTGAAGATGAAAATGACTTGGAGATGACAAGAACTCGATGATGATCCAGATGATACAGAGAAGAAGACTTGTGCTGATAAATTGTGTCGAGAGAATACCTTCCTATTTAAGAGGGGGTGTTGATGTAATTGTCACTTCATAATGTATCCACTTATGTATTGTACCCCGATGTTTATCTTAGGAAGTGTCTGTAATGTATTTGAATCATGTCATGCCCCGATGTTCCTACCAGGAGATTCAATAATGTAAACAAGTCATGTCAATTCATTGTGGGTAACCCTCCTATTGTTCAAGGGTTAAAGTCCCTGCAGTTGTGGGGCCCTAGGGTTATTATACTATCCTAGAGAATTCGACCCTAGGTGATTTATTGTAATTCAGGGAAATAGTCCCCACCATTGTGTTAAGGATAGCCCTCCTTGTTGGTCAGAGGGGAAAAGCCCTGTCGAGCACCCTAAATGCAGATAAGTTATTATCAACACACAGAGCTTACGAAATTCATTGTCAACCCGAGGAAGTTTTTTTTTGTTTCAAAGGGTAAGTGCACAATATATGCTAAACACCAAATCATTGTAGTGAATACTGTTCTTAAACAACTATGTTCATCCCTCAAACTTTGTGTGATCCCACCAATCTTCTAACTCTACAATTTCAACCTTGTCCTTCTATGCATCAACCAGAAATGAAATCAACAATTACTGACAGAAAGGAAATCCTATTCACAGCCCAGATTAAAGGAATTGCCTATTGATCTAATCACACTCGGAATCTGTAACCATAAATTAATTGTAATCTAGAAATTCAATTGCGACAGATCAAGCTCGGCTATTCTAAGAATTAAATTGCAGAAATAAAGATCAACAATTATAACAATCCAAGAATTACACAGGGTTCGTGGGATGTCAACCTGAAACCATGAGATGAACAGAGTTGTGTACAGCTATTGAATAAATTGCATAAAGATTATCTACTCAGTCAACTGTTACAGTTATTGATCTTAGGAAAATGCAATGCTATAAATCACACACACCACTGCTGCGCACACAGAAAATATGATTAACAAAACATCACACAACCACAAATTAAAAGATCCTACCTTAACTCAGCAATCTCTGCGGAAGGCGGGCCCAGCCTTCACACAGAGACGTTGGATGAACAATGTACAGCTCCCTTAAACCAGCAGTAACTCTTTGTATTAAAAAGGAAGGATTATTACAGATTGCTCCCGCTGTTAATACACCAAATGAATTAACTATTTTCCAACCCCCCTGGGTCGAGACAACCTTCTGCATTTATACATACAAGCGATAACATCCAATCCTATTACAAAGGGCATCCATGAAGATCTCTGATCTTCAGGCGCCCTGAATAACACCGGTTGTTACAAGACGTGGCATGG